>ML781643.1:376048-406456 GCA_009831015.1 Picea engelmannii | reverse complement strand
GCCTAAAGCCGACATAAATAAAATAACATTACTAATCTAAATTACAACTAATGGCCTAAAGCCGACATAAATAAAATAACATTACTAATCTAATATGCCCCAATTAAGTGGTAATGAGCCAATATTAGGGCTTAACATGTCCCAATATTCCCTTACGAATCTTAAATGACTTACGCCTTACTAAATTCCTAGTTGAGTTCAAAAATAGCAAGTTCCCAAGGCAAGATTCCTTACTAAGTTAGACATTCATCTTTTTATTTATGTTTTCCCTTTTCTTTATGTTTCCCCTTTTTCCTTTAGTTTCCTGTTTCTTTTAAGTTTCCCTCTTTTCCTTTTTTAACTAAAACTCAATTTAGCAAGTGTAGAAAAAAAAACCATTTACCCCTTTTTCTTTTTAATTAAAAATTAAATTAGCATATGTAGATAAAACAATCATTTCCCTTTTAAAATTTTAATCCCCCATTATAATTTGATTTTAATAATTTAATTGAATTTCTTACCCCATTCTTGTTACATGTTTAATTATGATTTTTATTTTTGACCACATGTGTTACTTAGACCTAGATTTTAATTTCACTAGGGTGGGCGACAATTTTATTAGGGAAATTGTTTTTAAATCTTACTTATCACATCATTCATTTTAAGGCCGACTAGGTTTATTCACATACTTGTTGAAATTGTGACGTGCCCTTCAGTACGCACTAGGTGCTCCAAGGGTGCCACTTGCTTTTTTCCGTTTTCCTTGCGCGATGTGCCCTTGAAGATGCACTACGTGCTCCAAGGGTGCTACTCGCCTTTTTTCGTTTTCCTTGCACGACGTGCCCTTCAGGATGCACTACGTGCTCCAAGGGTGCCACTCGCCTCTTGACTAACATGGTAGGCATAAAAAACCCCTGGAGTCAATACTCCACGAGGTGATCTTGTGGGAGACTAAGGGCCTCTAAGGAATGAGGCCCTTGCCTTATTGCACGCCCCTTAGAAGCGTCGTGAGAAACTTTCGCAGTTTTCCCTCGCGACATCATGGGTCTTCTCGAACTTGGTAATCGTTAACCTACAGTTCAATCCACAATGAGAGTGCTAGTAGGATGTGGCAGGGTTGCTCCCACACCTCTCCCTCAAAGTATCTGGTTGTCATGCGTGACCCCTCTACTCCACATATGAGTATGTTCGACAAGATATCGCCAACTTGCATCATCAATGAATCATGTCAGCAAAATAATCAATCATCATAACATGTACTCATATGTACATATGTCACATCAACAATAATCAACCCAACAGTCCACTCCCTGACTCGATCCAAATTCCAAGGGGTTTCATCGATGCCTCTTCATCCTCGAGGTTCAAAGTCATGCACACTCAGGAGAACCCAGTCAATAGCACCTGTCTATGTAAATACAAAAAAATAACATATCATCATATCCATAATGCCTCATAATCATAATCAAACCACCAATAGTGTAATAATCCAGATCACTTGCAAGAAAGTGTCCTCAAAGAATAAGTTCGTTCAGTGTGCAGAAGAGAGGGATGTTACATACACCCCCTCTTGGTCTAAACTTTGTCCCGAAGTTTCACAGTATATAAGTGCCAAAATAAAGTGCATCACAATATCATAAGTCTATCTATCAAACAAAAATGGAAATTGTTGATGCATATCATATGCGTCCTCCCAGGTCGTCGAGTGCGGAATATAGTTGTCCCATTGGACCTTGACCTGATCTACTATTCGACGTCGTAGCTATCGATTGCGATGGTCCAGGATGCAGATCATCTCCGTCGTGAGTGCACCCTTGTCAGATACCTGCAAGGAACTTATGTGAATAGCATGTGTAGGATCACTAATATAATGTCTCAAAACATATACGTGAAAAACATCGTGCATATGCCTCAAAGAATCAGACAAGGCTAGTCGATAGGCCATGGGCCCCTTCTTCTCCACAATCTTGAAAGGTCCCACGAACCTAGGAGAGAGTTTAGAACCCTTTCCAAACTTGATCGAACTCTTATGGGTTTTACCCACAAGAAGACTCGATCGCCAACTTCGTAACTACAATCGACACGGTGCACATCAACATAACTCTTCTGTCGATCCTATGCTTCTTTGATCCTTTGTATTATTGTTTGCATTTGATCTTCCATTTCTTGGATCTCTTTTGGTCCCACTAGGACCCTATCCTCAAGCCGATCCCAACTCAAAGGCATCTGACACGGTCTTCCATAAAGATACTCGAAAGGCACCATCTTAATGGTGCTTTGGTAATTGTTGTTATATGTGAATTCTACCAGTGGAAAGAATTTTTCCCAACGCTTATGTTGGTCCATCACATACATGTGCAACATGTCTTCCAAGATTTGGTTTTTTCATTCGGTCTGCCTGTCTTTCTCCGGGTGATACGCAGTACTAAAGTTAAGTTGGGTTCCCAAGGCCTCTTGGAAAATAGTCCAAAATTGTCCAGTAAACACCGATCCTCGATCGGATATAATCCTTTTAGGCACACCATGAAACCTCATAATCTCATTGATGAAAACTCTATCTATGCCAGGTACTTGATATGTCGTACGTATAGGAATAAAATGAGCACTCTTCGTCAGAATGTCGACTACCACAAAAATCGAGTCATGTCTCCTTGCTGTCAATGGCAATCCAACAATGAAATCCATCAAAATGACCTCCCATTTCAATTCTGGAATAGCGTGTGGCTGTAGTAATCCTACTGGATGTCTATGTTCAACCTTCACCTGCTGACATTCTAGACATCTGGCCACGTAGTTGACTATGTTTGCCTTCATTCCTTTCTAGAAGAATAAGGGTTTAAAGTCTTCCCTCATCTTTGTGACTCCCGGGTGAGCCATGTACACTGCTATGTGAGCCTCGTTTAGGATCAAACTCCTCAACTCGTCGTTCGGTGGTATGTAAATTTGATTTTTAAATCTTAGTAATCCATCGTCGTCAAACGTAAATCCTTCAAATCTTGGTACCATCATTGTGTTTTGTCCGATAAAATCCTTGACCTATTTGTACCAGTCATCGTCGCACTGTAAAGTTAGAATCTTTTCACGTACATTCGTCTGAAGAGGCATCACTGAAAATATGCAGGATCTCTGACTCAACGCATCAGCCACTCTGTTCATTGTTCCCTTTATGTAAGTAATCTCGAAATCGTACTCGCTAAGCAATTACGACCAACATTGTTGTTGCGTGTTCAAGTCGCTTTGCGTAAAGATGTGTTGTAGTCCACAGTGGCCCATTTTTAGTTCAAATTTTTGTCCAATAAGGTAGTGTCTCCAAACTCTCAAGGCATGAACAATGGCTAACAACTCCAAATCGTGCATTGCATAGTTATCCTCATCCCTTCTCAACTTTCTTGAGATGTAAGCGATCACTCGACCGTCTTGCATCAAGACTCTGCCTAAGAATTCCTTGGATGAGTCAGTGCATACCAAGAAGTCCGCATCCATGTTAGGGACCTTTAGTATTGGTGCTATTGTCAGCAACTCCTTGAGCCTCTGAAATGCTTCTGTGCATTTCTTTCTCCAAACAAACTTCTTATTTTTCTTATGCAATTCCGTGATTAGATTTGCTATCTTCGAAAACCCCTCGACAAACTGTCAATAGTATCCTGCTAAACCCATGAAGTTATGCAATTTTGGGACATTCATTGGTGCAGGCCATTCCATAATAGCCTCGACCTTTGCTGGATCCACGATGATACCTTCATCGGAGATGACATGCCCTAAGTAGTGAATCTTTGATTGATAAAATGACTATTTAGACAATTTCCCATATAATTTGTTCTCTCGCAAACACTATACTACCAGGCGCAAGTGTTCATCATGCTCCTCCAACATCTGAGAGTAAATCAAAATGTCGTCAATGAATACTTGGATGAACTTGTCCAAGTAGTCGCGGAACACCCTCTTCATCAAACTAATAAATACCCTAGGGGCGTTTGCCAATCCAAAAGGTAAAATAGTAAACTTGTAATGTCCAAACCTCATCTTAAAAGTGGTCTTAGGGATGTCATCCTCCTTGATCCATAACTCAAGATACCCTAATTGCAAGTTGATCTTTGAAAACACCATCGTGCCCTTCATCTGATTGAACATATCATCAATCCTTGGCAACAGGTATTGATTCTTTATCGTTTCCTTGTTCAATTGACGGTAGTCAATGCAGAGTCTCCACAAACCATCCTTCTTCTGTATGAAGATAATAGGCGCACCCCATGGTGACACACTTGGACATATAAGTCCCAAGTCCAGCAACTCCTTCAGTTGCATTCTCAACTCCTGTAACTCTGGGGTCGACATCTAATAAGGCGTTCTTGCTATCAGTTTTGTCCCCGGTTTTAGGTCTATGGTAAATTCCAATTCCCTCTCTAGCGGCATCCTAGGTAACTCCTCCAAGAATACATCCGTAAACTTTCTCACCACCAGAAGGTGTTTTAGACCTTCCGCTACTCCCTTCTCGTTTAACGCAAGGATTGCATAAATCTTACATCCCTTGCGCATGCTCTTTTGTAGCTGCAAGGAAGAGATGAACCTCACAGAAACTCCCTGGTTCCGATCTACAATCACGTGTCTCTGTCCCTCATCATCGACCAAGCATAACCGTTTCATCTTACAGTTGAGTATCACCTCATGCAATTCCAACCAGTCCATACCGATCATGACATCATAAGATCTCAATATTGTGATGTACAGGTTGGCCCTGGTGAAAAACTCTCCTAGGTTAAGTGTACAACCTATAACCTTCCCTCCAACCTTTTGTTTGGATCTCAAAGCCGTCTCTACAAAGCTAAACTCATCTTGTTCGACTGTCTTTACCTTAATTCTTTTTAGTGTTGCACCAGAAATGAAACTCTCCGTAGCACCAGGATCTAGCAAAATACTAAGGGTCTGGTCAGTGATGGTACCTGATGTCTCGAGCATAGTCGACTGGTGCTCTCCCTGACGATTATTCACCACTGCATGGATCCAATGGGCCTTGTCCAAATCTCCCACGGTAATGGGTCTGGCTGATCCAGATGCTCTAGTCCTCTCCACGGGGTAGTCGAGCTGGTAGTGTGACTCCCCACATGTCCAACACCCCTTCTTCAGTCTAGTACTCCTGGTACATGAAGTAGAAGCTGACGGCCCACCAGCCTGGAATCCTAGTTTGTTCTGTTGAACATGCATAAACTATTGTTTCTATGGTCAACGTTGTTGTTGGTGTCATGGTCCTCGGTAAGGAGTCCGTTGTTGAGGCGCTGGTCACTGAGGTGTAGAGAAAGTGGATCCTCTATGGAAGCCACGATATTGTGGCACATGTCTAGCTGGTGTTTGATGCTGCTACACACTAGATGACACCTGCCCTTCTGGTCTCACTGGAGTCCTACTTTGACCCTTAATGATAAGCTCCTCCTCTGCTATGAGGGCCTTCTGAATGACATCATGCAAGGTTCGTGGCATCAGAATCCTAACCTTTGCATGAATGATGACATTAAGGCCAAACAAGAACCTGTTGACCTTAAGTTTCTCAGTATTCAAGTTGGTACCATACTAAAGAAACTCCATAAAATAGGCCTCATACTCGGGCACCATACGACCACCCTGTCTCAAGGCATTGAACTCATTGAGCTGATGCTCAATGAATTCCTCTTATAGGTACCTCTCTCGGAACCGTTCCTCGAACAATTCCCATGACACGTCTTCGATGGCCATGTTCATTAGTGGCAGGTACATCTTCCACCATAGAAGAGTGATCCCCTTCAGTTGAAAGACCGCCATGCAGACCTTCATGTTGGAGGTATAGCCATGAAGTGAAAATCACATCGCCATATTCTCCAACCATGCCTCGGTGGTTGCACCTTCCAGGGCACCAAATAACTCAGGAAGTTTGACCTTCTCAAGTTCGTGGTGAATGCTACCAGTACCGACTGGAGTGCGCGGTGGACCCTTAGGGGGTGTCGGTGCCCTGGCCTCATCTTTGTCCAAATGATTGATCACTGCCTCAGAAATATGTTGAAAGGACCTCATCAGCCCAACCACATCACCCACCACTATCTGTTCCTACCCGACAACTTGTTCATCTCCCTGGGGGTTAGACCCCTCAGGCGTGGATGATACTAGGGGCGTCGTGCCTCCTCTCCTAGCACCTCGTCATCTGCCTCTGAGGCATCCTCTAACCATGATTACTTCCAAGAATACAAGTCAACTTAATTAGCAATATTATAATCAGATACCAAATCAACGAAATCCGTAGTGATCCCAAGTCGCGGGTCGAACCTACTCTGATACCATATGTAATGACCCCATCGTTACGATTACACACGATGCAACACGAGCAATTTTTATTTTTTTTAAAGCAAGACGGAAACAACGACAACAGTTAAACAACGCAATTGGACGACAACACAACACACGCATATCAAGAACAATAAACAACGAATCAGACGCTAGCACATCAGGCAACTGGCCAAAACATGCAGTAATTAATAGACAGATAAAAATGATTACCCGCCCGGTAAAAACAAGACAACACCTACAAGCTAAAGGAAAACATTAACCAACCCGACAAAACGACTTGATGACCAATAATTGGAAACCTCTATGGCACGCAAACCAAACGTGTTAAGGCGTTACCAACCAAGTGCCAACATCAATTACAACGAGCAATGCCCACATCGGGAAGCACATACTCTGGCCAGGTTATCATTCACCTCTATCTATCAGGGCACACAAGGATCCCCTCATCAGGAATCATGCCATCACAAGGCGATGGGTGTGACAGTAACCAAGGCGCAACACGACACATCTAGACCAATTACCCAAGAAAATTTAACGTGCTAGGAGACCGAATCAACTGCCAACCACATGACAACTAACTCAAGCACCCAAACGATAAGTCAACAAGCCGCAAGGGAATCAGATGACTATAACCTTCATACAACACATTAAATTCCTTGCGCAACAATTCTATTGCAACCCTACATCGCACTGTACACATTAAATGATTATTATCCAATGTGAGATAAGTATTTTCCTAAGTAGAAATTCGCTATCTTTTAACTGAAACAATTATGAAACATGTCCTTTAAAATGATAAAACAAATGTCCTTTAAACTAAATATGCTATCGTTAAATGGAAACCATAAAAAAAATTGCTATCTAAGGTACACATTTAAAATCGTTGTTAGGATAATCTATAAGTTGATATTACTGTAATTGTTTTTTTTATTATTGTAATTATTGATAATCATTACTATAGTGAAAGATAATTGCTGACAACAACAAACATATCACTGCCAAAAGGGTTACCGAAATTCTGGATACATCGTTGTCTATTTGATGTTGTTGTCCACTAAGTAACTTACTATAATTATGGAAGGATCACGGTCAATCAACCACAATGTTGTCAACAACTGAGGCTCTGTCTACGTTATCACTGCCAACACAATGTAATAAGTATCGTTACGTAAACATTACTAAATCGCTGAGTAATATATATATCTTTCGCATTACAATCAAGGGAGAATTCAACTCTATAAGATTACAGTGATTGCTAACATCAATCGCTAAAGGGTTCACTATCATAAAATGAAAACCACTATCCTAACATAGCTTGTATGAATGCGTTGTCTTGCACAGCAAAAATTGCATTTAACTCGTTGTCCATCATATTAATGTTAATATAACCATAAAATTGCAACCTAGCAAATCGTGGTGTGAATACATTTTAGGGAGAAAGTAAAACTCTACCCGAATGAGGTCTCTGCCCAACAATTCGGGGTGTGAATGTAATTAAAAGCAGGATTGAACTATTTAAAAGAATTTCGCTTTGAACTGTCTAAATTAAAGGATTAAAACTATCTAAATAAAAGAAAATCGGATAATTGAAAAATGTCATATATGTTGAGTTAAAGGGAAGGCGTTGAGTTAAACATGATATTCGTTGAGTTGAAAAACTGATACTGGTTGTGTAACACCACCAAAATTTGTTGTTCTAAAATATGAGAATCGATGTAACATAAGATACAACATCCAACAATGGAATCGTTGCCAGGTAAGTCACTATGGTAAGCATTCAAAAGGGAAATAAAACTCCATCAACGAATAGCTGCCAAGTAAGAGTGTTGGGTTAAAAGCATTCAAGGAAAGATGGAACATCTATCCATGAAATAGCTGCCATTAAAATGCCACAATTTATACAATAGAAACACCACCATTTGCACAAAAAAAATGCTACCCTTTACACAGTAAATACACCCCCATTTACACAGTATAAACACCACCATTGCACATAAAAAACGCTACTCTTTACATAGTAAACATACCCCCACTTACATAGTCATAATCACTGCCATTACAGTCATACAAAGTAATAAATTCACCCAACCAAATATACAGTAAAAAACGCAACACTCAATTCTCTGTCATTCATAAAATTTGGGGATATCGTTGTTGAATACAACTCAATCAATTTTGTGGATATCGCTGTGAATATAAACTCTATCTATCAATCAAGGGGATTCGCTGCCACATATATATAAAACTGTTGACCCATCATTTAAAACATTGTTCAGGTATTAACACGCATTCCATAAATGTAAGTAGAACGCAGAGTGCATAATGATAAGGCTGGCATAATACAGATGCAATCGCCAAGCAAATAAAGGTAATAAGACATAGTCCAAATGTGGTCAAACGCAGAGTAAAATGAGACATGTATAACTGTTGATTTGATGAGTATACAGGTAAAACATAGAGAAAATGAAGGTAATAAAATCCAATCCAGTGTGGTCAAAATGCAGAGTAAAATGATATATGTATAACTGTTTGATTCGGTGAGTATACAGGTAAAACACAAAGCAAATGAAGGTAATAAAATGCAGTCCAGTGTGGTCAAAACATAGAGTAAAATGATATATGTATAACTGTTTGATTCAATGAATATACATGTAAAACATAGAGCAAATGAAGGTAATAAAATGCAGTTCAGTGTGGTCAAAACACAGAGTAAAATGTTATATGTATAACTGTTTGATTCAATGAATATATAGGTAAAACACAGAGCAAAGGAAGGTAATAAAACACAGTCCATTGTGGTCAATAAAACGCAGACAATCACTGTGTATCATCCTTAAAAGAAATGTAGAGTCGATCATTCAAGGAAGGGCAGAGGTACTCATTCAAAATCAATGCAAAGATAGTCAATCAAGAAAACACAGAGATTAAGCAAGGGATAAACAACTGTGCAAATTTTATCCTTCACTCATCATCCATGCACAAAAAAGAAGGGCATTTGAATCTATAGGTATTTAAACACCGAAGTGACGACCGTCGATTTGGCTCCTGGCCGACTGCTTAGGCATAGACTGATGACTAAAGAGATAAGGGAAAAACACAAATTTCTTCGTAATAATCAATAAACAACATAGAAAATTCATAGCAATCTAGATTGGGTTCGCCAAGGGAATCAATTCAAACAACAATAAGCATAAGGATGGGATGACCTTAAGTTCACTGATTATAAAATGTTGAGTAAAACATAATTATTTACACCATAGAAGTATAGTAATGAAATCACAAGAACAATATTAATCTACCATTCAAAAATAAATGCATGTGTACCGTATTCCAAGACGAAGGCTCCAAGTCATTGTCCTATGTGCGCTCCGTCCAACTCCCGCTTGCCGACCAATGTGACCTCACCGGTACCTCCCAGCAAATGCTAGGGATACTCTTCTTCCCCTGAGCTCCCCGAGCTGCAAAGGGGCCACACACACAATACCAGAGAACCGTTAGCACCCAGCTCACCTCACAAGGTCGAGATACCACTCGTTACCCAAGATGGGTATCCCAACTCCCACATGATAAGTTCAGTCGAGACAAAAATTCAGCAGCGAAACGTTACGCATAAAGATGAGATCCATACTCCTCCTCCTCCATCCTTTTTATAGAGTTTTTAAGTGATTTCTTTCCCAAATTCCCATTTAATTTCTTTTTCATTAATTTAATCAGAAAAAAACTCCACCGTACACATGTCACCCATCCCCCTAGTTGCACCAGAAAATTAATTTCATTAATTGTTTAATTATTCCTATTTCCCTCACCCACCTAAAATCATTCCTAAAAATGCTCCTAGGTGTTTCAATATTCCCTTACAAATCTTAAATGACTTACGCCTTACTAAATTCCTAGTTGAGTTCAAAAATAGCAAGTTCCCAAGGCAAGATTCCTTACTAAGTTAGACATTCAACTTTTTCTTTATGTTTCCCCTTTTTCCTTTAGTTTCCTATTTCTTTTAAGTTTCCCTCTTTTCCCTTTTTAACTAAAACTCAATTTAGCAAGTGTAGAAAAAAAACCATTTACCCCTTTTTCTTTTTAATTAAAAATTAAATTAGCATATGTAGATAAAACAATCATTTCCCTTTTAAAATTTTAATCCCCCATTATAATTTGATTTTAATAATTTAATTGAATTTCTTACCCCCTTCTTGTTACATGTTTAATTATGATTTTTATTTTTGACCACATGTGTTACCTAGACCTAGATTTTAATTTCATTAGGTTGGGCAACAATTTTATTAGGGAAATTGTTTTTAAATCTTACTTATCACATCATTCATTTTAAGGCCGACTAGGTTTATTCACTTACCCATTGAAATCACGATGTTCCCTTCAGGACGCACTAGGTGCTCCAAGGGTGTCACTCGCCTTTTTCCGTTTTCCTTGCATGACGTGCCCTTCAGGACGCACTACATGCTCCAAGGGTGCTACTTGCCTTTTTCCATTTTCCTTGCGCGACGTGCCCTTTAGGATGCACTACGTGATCCAAGGGTGCCAGTCACCTCTTAACAGACTTGGTAGACATCAAAAACACCTAGAGTCAATACTCCGCTAGGTGATCTTGTGGGAGACTAAGGGCCTCTAAGGAATAAGGCCCATGCCTTATCGCACACCCCTTAGAATCATCATGAGCGACTGTCGCAGTCTTCCCTCACGGGATCGTGGGTCTTCTCGAACTAGGTAATCGTTAACCTACAGTTCGAGCCACGGAGGGAGTGATAGTAGGCTGTGGCAGGGTTACTCCCACACCTCTCCCTCAAAGTCTCTGGTTGTCATGCGTGACCCATCTACTCCACATGTGAGTATGGTCTGCAAGCTATTGTCAGCCTGCATCATCAACAAATCATGTCAGCAAAATAATCAATCATCATAACATCTAATCATATGTACATATGTCACGTCAACAATAATCAACCCAACAATCCACTCCCTTACTCGATCCAGAGTCCAAGGGGTTTCATCGATGCCTTTGCATCCTCGAGGTCCAAAGTCCTGCACACTTAGGAGAACCCAGTCAATAGCACCTGTCTATGTAAATACAACAAAATAACATATCATCATATCCATAATGCCTCATAATCATAATCAAACAGCCAATAGTGTAATAATCTGGATCACTTGCAAGCAAGTGTCCTCAAAGAATAGGTTCATTCAGTGTGTGCAAGAGCAGTATGTTACACCGTAGCTAAATCTGTTATAAGTTGTAGTTGTAGGCTATGGTAAAATGGGTAACAACAAAAGAATGGATTTAATTCGTAGAAGTTTTGTGTTATGTGTATTCTGCACGTAATGTTTCTTAGTCGGAGGCTAGGTACATTACTAAAATGGTATTAGAGCTTATAGGCGAGATTTTTTGTGTGATGCGACTAGCTTTGGTGGTTGGGTACGTTACACGACTGATCCTCCATACTTGGTCTATTTTTATATCTCACTATCTCTATGACATTTCAACACTTAAAGCCAAATTCTTGATTTTTACCATGGGTCCATGTGTTCACGTTGTTTTGATTTGTTTGTTTCACATACCCCCGATATCGATTGAGTTCTCATACTTAGTTGTTTTTACAAATTTTCACCATGGGTTCGTGGGTCCGCGAGTTCACGATCACTTCATATTTTCTTCATATTCCCCCGATCCTCTGCCGCCCTACAGTAAATCCTTGCTTTATCTTGTCACATTCTCCAAGGTATATTAAATATGAATCTCATGGAGATAACAAATGGTTAAGTGTAAAAGGCCATAATTAATGGTGATGTTCTCGATACTCTCTGTTAATTTCAAGATTATTTCATATTAACAACTCTTTGAACCAAACGCTTCGAAGTATTATATAATAATGTGATTACCTTGATAACAACATTTTGAAAAAAAATATGTAGAATAGTTCTCCAACTTCATTTAGTATGACAACCAGAAGGAGAGAGTATTTCTACGTGGATACCATAAACACAGTTGGACGAGAAGACTGGAAATTCCAATGGTCAATATCCTATAGATATTATTATAGATTTTCGCTTCTTGAGAGAAATCTTAATCAAATTTGGACATCCAAAATTGCTCCAAAAAGTCGTGTTCTGAAAGTTTTTGATTGCAAAGAACTAATTTCTTGGTGTATAGATAAGTATGATAAGAGCCAACGAATAATTCAGCTTCAGGGGGAGTCTTCAGTTTGTTTAAGCCATTCTATATTTAAAAGAATGCTTAGACTTCTAGATCTAACGATTACCTTCAAGGGGGATGAAGCTAAATAATTATTGAAGGCAAGAAACAACGATTTATATCTCTTGCAAGAGTATCTTGAAGATCCGGCCATGATGCCAGGAGGTTTATCAGCTATCCGGGTTAAATTCTTAAAGAACCCCTACTGAGAAATGGCGTGGTTGTTCTCTAGGGTTGCTGGACAAGAATCAACTGTTACAGTTCCTTGTTTGGATCTATACATCCTGTATTTCTCCTTTCATGAGCAAGTTGTTTTCGATTGGGTGAAGATTATTTCTGGTGAACTATCTTTTCAACTGTCAAATTTCAGAAAGAGTAAGAAATTCTATATGTCCTCATGTTTTATCTTTTCTATCACATATTGTCATGTTTTTAAAGGACCCCATTTAGCATAACACATCAATTGCAGAGTTGACCTAGTTCATACATGGTACCCTGCCTTATGGAGACAAAAGGCCATGTACCATTTTTACGAAGTGCACAATGCATTTGTATCTCCTTTTAAGAGGCTCATCTTTGGACCAAGCACCTCAAGACTATCTTTGGAAGTGGCAACATTTATAAATAAAAGAGGAAGTTTCAAAGAAATGGAACAATTTAGCATTATCAAGGTTTATTGTTCTAGAGAAATACCTTCATACCTTCCATATTATGTATCATACAAGATGTTTTGTAACAAAAGTGTGCAGACAATATAGATTCTCGGCTCATTTCTTCCTTGAGAAAAGGAAAAGACAATTTATCCCTTTGCCTTGGAGGATTGGAGAAATAATGTTGAAAAGCATCACAAACATTGATGAATTTTCAATTCAATTCGACCAATTCAACTTAAATCTAGCAAATGAAGTAAAGGGGTTCAACCCTAATCAGATGTTCATGGATCATATGATTTATGTGGGTTACAGTGTTGCACTGTTAAGAGCCTAAAGACTGTATACAAAAGCACCACCACAGATATACAATAACAATATTCAAAATCTCATTTATTATTATCAAACCCTTAGGGTAGGGCAAAACCATACAATGGATCCTATTATGGAGAATGGCCTCCACTATTATCACTATGGTGCCTCTGCCCCCCCCCCCNCAACTACCACTCTAGCTACCTAACATGCACTTGCAAATAATTTTTTATTTGAAGAAGAGAGAGGGGATAGTTAGAGTTCAAAGGCAATTCCTATTGAAATAAATCAAGAAGATATCGAAGCCCTAGTTAGCACTACTGAACAACATCGACATCATGGAAGAGTTGTAAATGAAAGGATTACATGGTATCCTAATGTCTCCCAAAGAAGCGGCCCACAAAAATAGAGAACTCAAGCTACAACTCAAGAGAAAAATAAGTCTTCAATGGACAATTCTGATGATGGAGGTGACCATGACCCTCCTAAGGGAAGTCTTGAAAGATCCCATAATCTTCCAATAACTAGTAAAATAAAAATTAAGACAAATCAAGAAGGAACAAATGAGGTCAAACCTAAAGATGAAATCTCTCTTGAATACATGAACCTGGATGTAAACATTGAGGATATAGAATTCTCTGATGATTAACAAAGAGTGCAAGAAAGTAGAGAAGTTGCAGCAAAACTAGTTACCCAACAACTAGTTATATTTGAAGAAGAATCCTTGACTCTGCATAGCGCTCTGTTTTATAAAGTTTCAAAGAAATTAGTTTTTGAAAAATTTAATGCAAAGAATAAGAAATCTCAAGGGAAGACAAGCTCAATATTTGACCTAAATGGAGTCCCACCATCAAGAATTGTACAGATACATGGAGCTATGGGCGATGCCTTGAAGATGTTAGTCGAAGAGATGGAGAATGAAAATGATAATCTCAAGGATATGATTAGAGAATTGGAGATTTCCCTAATTCCCCCACCCATAGTTGCTAGCCCAATTGCTATGATGCAGCCATGCAATAATCTCGACAGAACCCCAGATTCAACATCAAGATTAAGAGGGATGTCAATCTTACTTGCTGCAATCAAAAGATATGTTGGAGAGAATATTAAAAAGAGAATGTATCTAATTCTTGAGACATGGAAACTAGTAAATAGTTTCATTGCTTTAGCATAAAAAATGACTAATTTGAAGCAGTACATTCAAGCTGATTTGGAAAAGGAGGAATAGTTTTATAAAGAGGAAATTACTACTTTTTTATTATTAAGGTTTCAAATATGAGTGAGCTTAAAAGAAAAGAAGAAGACCTGCCCTCCCCAGTCCGCATTAAACAACTAAACGCATGATGGATTAAAATAATCAAATGTTTAAAATAAATATTGGTCGATCTTGACACTATGAGTTTCAAGAGGGGAGAATGTTGTTTAAAGTTAATTGAAATGGATCTATTTGGAACAACCAGAGAGGTTGATGACCCAAAGATAATTTTAAATTCTGTATTTATGTTCAAGTAGCAATTCGAAGGAAAGTTGGAACATTGAAATCTGCATTGGCTGAGAGATTCAATAGTTTAACAGAGTATTCAGAGTTTGAGGTAGAAAATTGGTTAGTCAATTATCGAAATAAGAATGAAGATACATAAGATACATTACATCAAATTTCAATTGACTATCGAGAAATAGAGGATTCACTTTTTGACATAAGGGTGAGACAATAAGTAATTGTTTCACCAATGAGGGATTATATTGAAAATTGGTTAAAGACAACTTTAATACAAATAATAGAAATGGATCAAGAAATGGTAGTTACAAACGGTTAAGGAATCCTGACCAAAGACAATACAAAAGGCACCTCTATAACTAGATAGTCATGAGATAAATCCATCACAGTGAGTAACCTGATAACATCTTTCATAATTTCTCCATTTTTTTCCCTTCTCGTTCAGAAAATCATCTAGTTGTGTTTTTTCATTATCAAGAAGCCATAACCGATTTCTGATTGTCTCTTATTTTTGTATTTTCAGGTCCATCCATGTTTCATTTTCTTTTACAGTCCACGGGAGCCCCGTCTCAGTGCATTTAGACAAACACATTTCTTTGAAAAACAGACTATTATTATTTTTGAAACTCCCAAAGAGCTATTTTGGGGTTAAACTTTATTGATATCTTAAACTCTGAAATTTTGAGAATGAGATGTTTAAAGTTTACCTGTCATATTCTATCTTATTTTGAATAAAAAAACTCTTTTAAATTTCTCTCAATTGTGGACTCATACCTTTTCCTTCTTATGAATGTGATCATAAATTTATGATATAGTGATGGATGTGAGAATTTTATCGTTTTTCATATGCTGAATGTTTTATTTCTGTACAATATTCTATATATTTTATTTTATACTTTGAAATATTCCTAGCCCTCTTCTCAAGAATTATTTTTGTGAATATATTATTTTTCAGTATGTAATATTTTTCATTAGTTATTTGAGCGATAAATATTGGGGCTTGCTATCTAGTATTCCCTTATTTCATTTCAAGAGTATCAAGATATATATTTTAGATTAAATAGAGGAGTACCACCTCTATAAAAATGCATGGGTATTTACTCCTCGTGAGGTTGTTGTTTGGATCTTAACCAATCTAATCATCAACAAACTCATACCCTTTTTGTTTGATGGCCGACATTTTGTGCACCACACGATTTTTACTATGGGGCTTATAAAGCCTGGCGACATTTCATGGCAATTGGACAACAATAGATCTAAAATTCAACATCGACATGTGGCTTGTTTAAGAGAAAACTCCCACATTGTTTTCTTAGCATCATTGAGAAGAATGAGCTTTTGCTTCTATTAAAATATTACATTATTTCTTCCGATCTCAATAGATCGGATCTACACCAACAATATGGTACAACAATGGTTTTATCAATTCTCGAGTGAAAGGATCTATTTTAGTTGAAGAACCTTTAGTTGAGACAATTAATCATGTGTTCATGACCCCAATGTATACATCTCTGTTCAACCACAAGCAAAATCTAAATTGAGGTGTGGTTCTTACTCTCCACACTGTATCAACGCTTTTCTATTTAAAATCTTAATATGTTGTATTTTATGGTTTCTCAATCCACCCAAAAAAGTTCAAGATTTCAAGATTTACAATAGCTATGCTCACAAAATTTGAAATTGACCACTAGCAAATACTTTGCATCCATGGTTAAATTAAAGAGATATGAGCTTGAACATTGTCGCTCTATCAAACTACTAGTCACTTACTCAGATATGTTGGTTTCTTACTCTCCAGCTAGACTGAGGATGTGTTTGCTTCTTAATGATGCATATTGTTGGTCAGATCGGAGAGGCTGAGTGACATATTGTTGGTGCAAATCAAATAACCAGACCAGATGGATATTGTGCATGGAAGTATCTTGATCCTTGGATGCAAAATCTAAAAACATGCATTGTGTTGGGGTGCTCTGTGCCTTGATATCTAATGAGCTCAGAAACTGATGTGCAAGCAAGGATCCTCTAGATGGTATTGATTGAATCTATTCTGATACTAGTTGAGAAATGCATGATCAGTGGGATCTGTACACTCGGCACCCAAAGGAAATCAATGCAAGTAAGATTATAAATGTCATGGGTCACCTAAAAAAAACCCTTCGCATTAGCTCCTCTAGCATGAACAATTCTCTCTGACACATGTTCCGTATCAAACTGTGCAATCGTCTCCACCAGGTCTTTCTCGTACCTGGATTTGATCACAACATTTCCTAGGTGGACATGATGGGAGGAGACATTGTTGACATCATTCGCCAATGGCGAAATCATAGGTGGCATCGTATGGCCAATGAATGAAGGTAGACATATGATGCACCGTTGATCTCTTGTGGAGGTAGATCTGTGTTTTATTGAGAAATTGGGTGGAATATCCCTGGTTGCAACCTTACCTCTCCACACACATGTATACTGCAATTGGTGATCTAGGCGTTATAGATCTGGGCGATTTTGCATTCACTCTACCCGTGCCGCATATCTATGTGGTTTGATGTGGTTTTGGACCAAATTTTTAAAAATTGAAACACTTGTTGCATAAATTCACAGATCTCTGTCAATTTCCAACAGTTCCCAAGCCACACAAAATATTTATTATTTTATCATTGTACCCCTGAATGGATGAAGATCTGTAATATTTTTGGTGGTGGCAACGTCGTTACTATATTATGCATCAATACCATGGATTAGTTTCATCATCTCACCTTATCATGCTTAATGTTCACCTCTAGATTGCAAACCTTCCATGGAAAACTACCATGGTGCTACCATTCCCTTAAGACCATAAGAGCTCTGATACCATGTTAAGAATCGAGCAAAAACAAAATGAGATAAGAAATGGCATAAAAGGCCTTAAGCCATTATGATGCACATTGTATTGATCTCATGATGTGAATTTATAGTACATAGATAGGACCACTTCTAGATCTAGATCTAGGTCTCACTAAAAACTCATCAATGGATCATGACAAAACCTCATGAATAGATGAGATTTACAACTCATATCAATGTGGTCTCATACTTTGTGATTGTCTAGGGACCCATAGTCTAACATTGTGGACAATTTATCAAATACTTTGCCTATAGGTTGTAATTTCTTCTTATACAAACATAATTTTTGTCCTTGCAGTCCCAATGTTATAACCAAGAGCTCTGAAACCATATTTTAACATACCCAACACCCTATATACATTGTTGAGGATATGGGGTACTTCTTTAAACCATCAAATCCACACCAACTTCTTGCTTTGATACCATTTACAACCTAAAATGCCTTGATACCACAATATAATGTACACAATTTGCATAAAAGCTATAATTAATCATTTTTATATGCAATTACAGTTTATAGTAAAATAACATATCCCATGGCCAATTAATCCACAACCCATGAGTACAATCAATCATCTCAACACATAAAACACATTTTTTTTCACACACACACACACACACACACACATATATATATATAGCAACATCCTTATACATTTACAACAATATCCATATACAATCAATTTCCATAAAACACATTTACTTTTCCTCCATGATTATGGCCTCTTTGCAGGAACCCATAAGGCCATTTAGAACAAACTAACATGGCTGGAAGTTAAATTGCATAAAAGAGGTAGAATTATTCCCTCTTCCTTACAATTAATGATTGTAATAGCCCTCAAATTTGCACAAATATCATTACCAAACTTCCCATGATGTACTCCTAATCTGAAAATACCAAACGAGTTCTAAAAATAACTTGATCAAACTCTGATATTAATTCAACCCAAAATCCTTAGATGTCAATTACTTACACATCTGACAAAATTGAGAAAATAAAGGTCCAATATAACTTGATTTGCAAAATGTCAAGTGAAGGTTTTACTTGTCCTCATTACTCATGAAATTGTGTAGCTCACTTTGATTTTCTTAGTATGCTTTGCTCAAATAAATCCTACAAGATTTTCCTTTAAAAAACTCTCACAAATATAAAAAGATAAATACATAAATCTATGCATTAAAACTCCACTCCAAATATATTCCTTTAAAAAACTCTCACAAATATAAAAAGGTAAATACATAAATCTATGCATTAAAACTCCACTCCAAATATATATAAAAGAATTTTTTCATAAAGTTACAAAATCCACCAATATAGCCTTTTCCAAAATATAAAAAGGTAAATACATAAATCTATGCATTAAAACTCCACTCCAAATATATATACAAAAGAAATTTTTCATAAAGTTACAAAATCCACCAATATAGCCTTTTCCATTAAATTGCATAATTGGAAAACCCCCCCTTTTCATAAAAGTATTAAACATGGGTTATGCATAAAGCTATATTATATAAACCCTATAAAAGCCACACATAAAGGTATATTATATAAAAATACTTAAACCTCCATAAGATACAAGGCTGAGACTTGGCATTACATTGGACTCCCATGCTCTCCCTCTAACTTATACAAATGAGTTTTTTATACACATAAAGCTCTGTACAAAAAGGAATAGCATTAGCTCTCTCTAAAATCCTCTCATAGAATTCTTGTATGAGAAGTTGTGTCTAAATACATGAGGGATGAACCCCTTTTTATAACCCGAAGGGGCATCTTTACATAACAAAAAAATTAATTACAACCCCTTTACAAAAAACCACTTGGATAGGGTTGTTTAGCATCTTGGCCATTCGTTCCAATAGTATGGAATGGTTTGTTTGAGCCATAGTTTAAATATGGCATATATAAAACAGATATTAAAAACAAACCCCATTAATATAGGGCGCAGGGCATAACAATATGGTTAATAACCATATGTAACAAGACCCACTTAAAAATAGTTCTCGTGGCATATCTTTTAATGAGTGTGGTTTGTTATAAAACCCACTTATCCAAAGTCTAACCTGTAGCTTTTGTTATGTTGTTAAAACCCCCGCGCGATTTTTATTGGCATATAGTTATAACATATAACTATATGTTATATTTAATAGATAGTTTAACACATATTCCGACGTGAACTTTGGTGATAGCCCCACGCTATATGCTATGACGTCGTCACAATATATGGTAAGAACAAGGGCTAAGGGTCCCTTTAGCCACCCAAATAAAGCTTTACAACATTTTAAATAATTTATATGCCATAAGGCTTTTAAGGAACAGTGTGTGGTGTATTGAAAAGTGAACTTTGTTAGAACCTTTGATGCGCTAGGAGGTCATGGGGTCGAGCCCTATTGATTCCATAATAATTTTATATGACTTGAACTATATGGGCTAATGGGAGGTCGTCATTTTGATGCGCTAGGAGGTCATGGGGTTGAGCCCCATTGACTCCATAATAATCTTATCTGACTTGAACCATATGGGTTAATGGGAGGTCGTCATGTGGTGGCTTCCCATTGACTCTTTTTATAATAATTTTATATGACTTGAACCATATGGGTCAATGAGAGGCCGCCTGTTGTCATTTTGATGCGCTAGGAGGTCATGGGGTTGAGCCCCATTGACTCCATAATAATCTTATGTGACTTGAACCATATGGGTTAATGGGAGGTCGCCATGTGGTGGCCTCCCATTGACTCTTTCTATAATAATTTTATATGACTTGAACCATATGGGTTAATGGGAGGTCGCCATGTGGTGGCCTCTCATTGACTTTTTCCAATGACACTTGTCAACACTTAAATGGAGCCACTTGTCAAGTAGAGACTGGAACACATAATCTGTGATGTATACCCGTAAGAACCTGCCACGTATACCTGTAACATTGTAATTTTATATTGAACCATATAGGTTAATGGGAGGTCGCCATAGGTCGCCACATGGCAGCCTCCCATTGACTATTTCCATAATAATTTTATATGACTTGAACCATATGGGCTAATGGGAGGTTGCCATGTGGCAGCCTCCCATTGAATTTTTCCAATGACACTTGTCAACACTTAAATGGAGCCACTTGTCAACTACAGACTAGAACACATAATCTGCCACGTATAGCTATAAGAAACTGCCATGTATACCTGTAACATTGTAATTTTATATTGAACCATATAGGCTAATGGGAGGCCGCCACTTTGATGCATTAGGAGGTCATGGGGTCGAGCCCTATTGACTCCATAATAATTTTAAATGACTTGAACCATATGGGCTAATGGGAGGTCGCTCCCATTGACTCTTTCCAATGACACTTGTCAACACTTAAATGGAGCCACTTGTCAACTAGAGACCGAAACACATAATCTACCATGTATACCTGTAAGAACCTGCCACATATACCTGTAACATTGTAATTTTATATGACTTGAACCATATGGGCTAATGGGAGGTCGCCACGTGGCGACCTCTCATTGACTCTTTCCAATGACACTTGTCAACACTTAAATGGAGCCACTTGTCAACTAGAGACTATAACACATAATCTGCCATGTATACCTGTAAGAACCTGCCATGTATACCTGTAACATTGTGCCACATCTTTCTGTATAGATGTGCCACGTGTCACCCTTGCAGTGGTGACATGTGTCACCTTGACCTTTGACTTTTTGCCCTTTTTTAACCAAAACTTTGACCATCCATAACTTTTGCATACGAGCTCCGTTTGAGGCGAAATTTGCGCCATTGGAAGTTTATTGCCTAGATTTACGCAATGATGTTATTTTCTTGGTGATTTGAGACAGTTAAAGTTTGAGCCTATGTGGATCCCTTGGGACCTTTGTGAGCAGTCCAGATCCTCCTGGACCTCTGTGAGCGTTCCTTAGATCCTCCTGAATCAGCTCCTGAGCCCCAATATCAACTTCCAGACTTGTAGCTTCTAAAGTGAGCACATATTCATCAAAAATAACACTCACCGCAAGCATTAATAATCTAAAGTATAAAAAATACAAAACTATAGCTTAACTGTCATCATCACTTGGTTAAATAGCTCCATGTGAGCATTTTTCTACCCATCCATAGTCACCAACTCGAGTAGTTTCCACCCTCGTGCTAGGGAATGAAACAATTGGCCAAGGCTACAATTTCCTCACTCAACCCAATCAATTATTAATGCCAAGGATTTTTCCTCTTAGCCTAGGTTTATAATAGTGTTTGTAGCTAGAAGTCACTCTTCAACCCATTAATTCTATAGCTATCCCACTTTCCAATCTCTCTTCCCCCTTAGTGTTGCATAGCACAAGGAATGGGATCCCCTTCACTACTAAACAATCCCTCAGGCTATCCCACTTCCCTCTAGTGCTCCAATCAAATTTGCTAGGAAAATATCCAATACTAAAAGCCAAAAATTCTCAACTATAGCAATTACAAAAACTCACAATCATGGTTCTCCTCATACAGGGATAATGACTAAATTTATGAAAACAACATACCTCTAGACATAGTGAAATCTCAGCACTAAAAGACAACATACCGACCTCATCTTGACGTATGTGAATGGTCTCACAATATACTAGGATGGTAACATTCTCATCTATGGTTTATCATACTAGCATCCTAGCCTACTAATGCCTCTCTATGAATGCTCGAGTTACATACCTTCTACACAAATCCCACCCTTAAAATTGTTGTCGCAAAACTCACTTGCAAGACTTTCATGGTTCATTGAAGGATTTTATAAGGTACTAGGACTAGAGTTATATCACCCTGATCCTTCATGAGATGCTTCACTTCCAACAAAATACTCACAGATGCATATCTATTTGCATTGTTAACCCAAGGATCATCTCCTCTTAATTCCAACCTCTTAATGATTCCAATAAAAAAAGGTATCATTATTCCAATACTATCTATTTCAAGTTGTGTAGGCTTCCAAGAACACCTCTTACATACAACCACTTGATAATTTAAATAAGAAAAGGAATTATATCTCATTAAAAACCCTAGAGCTTCAATGGGATAAGATAATATACTTTCCATACAATGTCATGAATTCCTTCCAAGTATATAATTGTTTAACAAAAAAATAATTTCAAACTATGGACAAATGCTTAGATTATAGAAACAATCCCATCTAAAAAAACGTGCAAATATCAACTTTAAATTCAAGGACCTTCAACAAAAATATCCTTTAATAAAAAAAACCTTGAATGATAGTCATCCTTCTTACAAAAACATTTAAATATTTAGAGTGAGGTTTGGATGACTTTCCTCTACTTCAATGTGAGGGTTTCTTGATTGTACTAAGCTCCCCACCCCAAAATTTTGGTGACTTGGTAGACACCCCCAACATGTATGTACACTTGGTTAACATTAAGCCAACCCCTGACCCCTTAATACCATTTAATATATTGAATTGCTATTTAACTATTTTTAAACCCCCTCAATATGAATCCATGTGATATGATATTGGTTTACTCATGAATACCCCTTATTTAATACAAAGTATAATTCACAAATAAAAAAAATCAAAAGTCACATAACATTGAACCAACTACATATGTAACAAGGTGATTCCAATATTTAGAATTGTTAAGGTGGACAATACCATACATAATCTAAATGGTTATCCTTAAATAAAATATTGTCTAAATTTTCAAATTAGGTTATCCTTAAATAAAATATTGTCTAAGTTTCCTAATTTGAAAGCTAAAGAACATGATATGTAGAGGGGAGACGCAACGTGGAACATTGTTGACCAAGGAGGGCAACTGATTCGAGTGATATCCATAGTGCAACACTTAAGATTTCCATAAGCGCTAGCACTTTGCACTTGTTCACAAGGTTTTTTCTAATGCATCACCATAAGCCAAACATTCTAATGCATTAAAGATTATGTTCCAACAATTTAATGTAGATCAACACTAACAAGTTACACAAACACTCTCCAACACCAATGACAAGTGCATAAGTAATATTAAACATAAGTTAACGATATAAATAAATCTTTATAATATACAAATGTTTGTTTACTATGCCTTATATTATTAAAATAATAATAATAATTAATATGATAACAAGCTTTATATGATCTATGAACAAATCAAAACTATGATATTTGAATGTAAAATTAACCTACAATGATAATGAAAGGTTGAGAACAAAAAATGGATATTGACTCATTTATGAGAAATATGGGATTTATAATGACAAGGTAGAAATGGGAAATCGAGGGATTATGCTCACAATGATAGTCATCCAAAAGGAAAGGATGAAAAATTAGTATTAACAAAAGAATAAATAATTACAAGAGACTTGCAAATTTTACAATGACATAAAGAAGTTTGTTTAGATGTGTAATTATTCTAATTTATATATTTATTATTATTTTTTTTACAATGACATAAAGAAGTTTGTTTAGATGTGTAATTATTCTAATCTATATAATAATTATTATTTTTTTTAATATTTGATAATCTAATAATATTTATGGAGTGTGTGCTTTTAATGTAGTTGTTTTTGGCTTAGATATTTAATTAATTATAGGTTCTTATTATACCATATCAAACACATATTATTGCAGTGTTCCAGATGCATAGTAAGTGTTATTCCTTAACATGTTCCAGGCTATTGTTGGAACGATACCGAGACACCCCAAAGGTCATAACTCAGAATGAATCTTAAGGATAGATTTTGTAGTAAGGTAATTGTGCAATTTTGGGATTTTTTTTCCCTCTTTCTCTCTTTAAAACTAAAGGATCTTAAACATTTCTTAGTTTAGTTGACAAATTCTCTCAACTATCAGAGGAATTTTTTCATGAGTGTTTCAGACAGTCAAGCTTAAAAGAGAGATGAAATGGTGAATTAGAGGAAAAAAAATATAAACATACAGGGCACTGCTAAGAGTGAATCCTGTAGCTTATGGAAATAGAACAACATGCTGAGCAATTAAGAATTCATCAACTCTAACAAGTGTATACATATCAATAAAACATGCTTCAAACAATTAACATATTCATGCATCTAAATACATGGATGTACCCTCTGCATATCATTCAAATGCACAAAAAAATGACAAGAAGTGGTCATACATTCAGAGGAAATCACTTCTATATCATAACTAAACATCACACAGTAACACTGTATATGGTGAATATCTAGTTGTCTGAGCTTTTATAAATTAGATCTGATATAGGAGAAGAAAAAATAGGAGGAGATTCTTTACAAGAAAACAAATACTGTAAAGAGGAATTACAAACTGAAACTTAAATTCAGGGGATGAATCTTTGGTTTCCTATTGCATTTATCAATTGATTGTGCTCAAAGTATATGGTCAAATAACTCTGGTTATAAGATACTCTTCAATTCCCCAAAGTGCCTACCTTAACAATGGGTGCCTTCATTGCCTTTTATGTCTCTCGCTCATGCCCTAAAAAAACTTCTTGAAACCACTTCCAACTTCTTGAATATTCCTATTGGTTCTTGGTTCTTGAGCGGTTTTATTCCTGGTAAAATTTAGTTTACCCTCACAAAGGTGAAATTTTGTTATGATGAGATCATGAGGAAGCTGAAAACTCGCAGGCTGAAAAATCAGTCATACTTCATCCCTGTAGAGTCTTTGCAATCATTTTCCTCTTTGGCTGGAAGCTTGAAATCCTCACTCCAGATATCATGTGATTCAACAGTCATCGGATCAAACCGATCAAGTCTGTATCATTGATCAACTTCGTGCTCATCGGAGAGATCGATATCTGGGCTTCAAACAAAACTCTGATGCAGGAGCTCTAAAATTACATCTCATTCGTCGATATGGAGCTTACGTTGGGAGGTTCGAAGGTAGATCTAGGACATTGATTGGTTCAACTTTCCAAATACCCGAGAGCAGATCGAGCCTGTCCATCGGAGGTGCCTATTCAGAGTCATCAAGCTCTGACTTCCAATAAGACTTTGGTGAGGGGACTCTGAGCTCAAATCTTAGTCGTTGATCTAGAACCACAAAGGGAGGTCTGACAATGCACAAGGGCCATCAATCTAGATCAAATAAGAACAAAAATCAACTAAGGCATGAACCTTATTATGCTGACGTCACCACTAGACACATGGTAGCTTCTCGTTGGTCTGCATTGGCACTGAGGTGGCAAGAAAATTAGGACATCTGTCACCCAGATTAGGCATTTTTACCTATGCATGTGGTGGGTTCCACATGCTCACATGGTAGTCTTTGGTTTTCTTTGATAGTGCTTCGCTGGCATGTTGGCATGACCATTGGATGGGGGGGTTGGTAAGAGCATCGAAGAATATGCCTTCGTTGATACCTTTGGAGGTTAACATTCGACATTCAAAATATTAGGGAAGCTTTACCACTCTGAAACGAGGTTATCAAGGAATATTCCTTGAGATTTGGGTCATTCATCTGATCTCTGAGAATAAATGAGGGCCATTAATATCGTAGTGGACACTTGGCACCTTTCTATTGGTCCTCATTGACACTGATGTGGAAGGAAACTATGCCATGTGTCACCTGGATTTGATATTTCTACCTATGCATCCAACGGGTTCCACCTGTCCACATGGCAACCTCTAGTTGGTTTTGAGAGGGAAATGTTGACAGGTTGACGTGACACCTGGCTGAGAGATTTGGATCTCTAAGGGAAAATTTGGACTATTGATCAGTCCCACTCGAAAAACCTCCAAACAGATCTAGATCATCCATCACAGGTGTATATCGAAGTGGTCGAGGCTGCTCCTCCAAAATAACTTTGAAAAGAGAACTTCAAGAGCAAATATCCATCATTGATATGAAGTTTCACAGGGAAGTCCAACGATGCATGATAGTCGTTGATTTTCCTCGAAGATGAACCCAAAATCAGCTAAGGCATAAAATCGTCATGTTGACGTCACCTTGGACATGTGGCACCTCCGCATTGGTATACACTAGCATGATGTGGCCGACATGTGGGACACATGTCACCTGATTTTGAGACATCTACCTGTGTGTCTAGTGGGTTCCATATGTCCACATGGCGGCTCGAGATGGGCTTTGACAATGTCCCACTAACATGTTGTCTTGACACCTAGTCGAGAGGATTTTCTATCTATGGGTGGATCTGGACCATTGATCAACATCACACTTGAATGAGGCTCAAATGGATCTGAACCATCCATTGAAGGAGCCTCTTCGGAGTGTTGCAGTATCCACTTCAAACGAGACTCTGAAAAGAGAACTATGAAATGAATTTGGATCGTCGATATGAAGCCGCATAGGAAGGTCCGAAATGAATGAGAGTCATCAATCTAACTGAAGTAAAAAACAAAATTTGGCTAAGGAAAAACTCATCATGTTGACATCGTCCTAGACACATGGAAAATTTCTACTGTCCCATGATGGAATTGACGTGGCAGACGCGATGTGACACATGTTACTTGGATTTGGCATTTTTACCTATACATGTGGTGGGTTTCACATGTCCATGTGGTAGCTCTGGATTGACCTTGACAACACCCTGTTGGCTGGATGACATGACACTTGGATGGGAGGCTTTGGTGTCTTAGAGAAGATATGGGTTGTCAATTGGGGGTGCGCTTACTTAAATATGGATTGTCCATCATAGGAGCCTCTTAAGAGAACTTGAGGCTTGGATTTGAATGTGACTACGAAGAGGGGACTCTAGAACAGTATCTTGACCATTGATCTTGGCAACGAGCATGCAATAATATCTGATCCGTTGATATTTTTGGGTTTGAAGAACTGTCGATTCTGCGTGCTTGGACCATGGTCTTGTGATAAGCCCTTGGGCTATAGACTTAGTGCCTTTTTGGGTGCGACAAACCCTTTTGGCCTAATCCAAGCTCCTTTTAGACTGTGACAAGCCCCTTTTGGACTGTGACAAGCCTCGAGGGCTTAATTTCGGCCTTATGCACACAAGGAAATGGATCTCCTTGTTTTTTCTTAATTTTTCCTTAGGAAAATTTGACTGTAAGCTGCACAAAGGCTCTTGAAGCTCAACCTTCTGTTGCTAACTCATATGATCTCAACCTTATAACTTCATCCACCTTTCAATTACTTGCAAGAATAAATACAATACTAACATTGGCTCCAGTGGGGACAACATACCCTTGTGGTCTACTAAGAACTACAAACCGAATGCCTTCTTCTGTTGGGTTATGGAGTCTTCCCGAAAAGATACATCTCCTTCAGATCTGGAAATTGATCTGATATGTGACACAAAAATGCTCAACAACTTACAATGTTATTATCCTACCTACTTGCTCAAGTAACAAAAGGTGAATGAAGTAAAATTAAAACAAACTCTACAAACTGAAAGCAAATGCTTGACTAAAAGATTATTTATATACATAACCTTCCTACTCTAACTAGTCTAGCTACTTTGATCAAGTGAAATGATACTTTAAGTGATACAAGGAAAACTCATTGTATGTACTTTCAAAAAATAAGGATCAACAAAAGTGGAAGCTGTAACATCATATGATTGTGAAACTCATACTTATGATCTGAATAGATAAGCATCATATATCCCAAGTCATTTGTAACCTAGGATAATATAGATTCCAAACAAAATGAAACTAGGTCATGAAAAATATGAGGGATGACATATTTCCCAACAAAAATGGAGGTTCCTCCTTCATGATGGATTCGATTGAATCGCTCCAGGATACCCTTTGATTTCTCTACTTGTGATTCCGATGAAGAAAAAGGAGCAAGTACAAAAGCTTCATCGCATTGAAAAATTTCCACTGGTTCTTGTTAACTATTCTCAAGCTCTATATCTTTAAGAACAAATGAAAATAATTCATCTGTCTAAAATTCTTCATCAGATATCTCATAGTTATCATACACTGGTGCAATAATAACATTTTCTGGAGATGCCACTTTAGATATCTTCTCCTCAATACCAGGATCTCACTTTGTGTCATAACAATCATATAAGGACTTATTGTTGTTTGAAATTTCTATGAACGATGATAAATAAATCTACACATCTCCTTCAACTTATTATTTATCAAAAAAAAGATCATTGTTGTAAAATCTAGTATGAGAATATTTCTCATGAACCAACCATTGAAGAGTAAATGGCTCATAAAAAACTAGGGGAAACACATCCTCATTAATGTTACCTTGAGATAGATTTGTAGAATCTTCAACAACACAATCTTGATTTTGATCAATAGTTGTGAAAGAAAACATGGTCTCTTCTTGAAAATCCTCATGAATATATCTGTAATTGACATCCCTTTTAAAATCAAATTCAGAAAATTATTTTTCTTCTTCACTACTGTAGAAGCCATCTTTTTTATGTTCTATAACTGACTCAAGTTATTCATTACAACAATGTTCAAAAGGAAAATTATAATATGGAAATTAAGAAATCTTCTCTGGATCTTCTTGAAAATGTAAACATTCATCAACACATACCATATTTCTTGAAACATTAGAAGGTATTTGAAATTCATGATCATGTTCAAAAGGAGAAATATATCTTTGAATGGGTATTGATCTATGTTAGGGACCTAACCTCCCTAACCCCTCATGTAGGTAGAATAATATAATTCCATATAATAAAGGCTAATATTAATAAGGCCTGGCAATAAGGAAGAATAATTCAAATGTAAGAAGACCTAATAGAAGCTTCTGCTTCTAGAAAGATCTTCCTCTAGATTGTTCTTTTGGATAGATAGAGTATAAATAGAAGTAGAGGGTATGAGAAATCTTATCTTGGATATTATTGTAATAGAGCTCTACTCTGCTAGAGGTTTCACCCTTGAAGAGGCAAGTGAACATTGTTATCAATAATCAAAGTGCTCTTTCTGGTGTTATTATGGTATTGTTTTGATTATATCATTGCTTCTTTTCCATTTCTAGTTAAAATATTTATGTTCTGCATACTTTTTTATATCTGGAATACTACAAGTGGTATCAGAGCACCTTCCTCAGTAGAAAATTGTGGGTTAAATTTTTTCAGGGTAGAGACATATTCTGACGTCTTAAAGCTACAAAGATTTGTTGTTACGCGCATAAACCCACGGTTGGGGAGTCATACACGCAGGAAATACAAGTGGTACCTAAGCTCACATCTATTGGCCACCCTGTAACCCATGTTGGTACCCCTTCGAGTGGTAGTGCATCAGAAAACACTTGTATACGGATCAACCTAGATCTCCTGAAGCCCTCCATAGATAAACCTATCAGCCACCTGACTGATATAGTGCCACCAAGAACATCACTCAGGAAGATACTCTCTAGTACCTGGGTAGTCAGGTAGTACAACTAAGGGCATGGTCTAGACTCTTTAGTTGGTGCCCTGAGATATTGGGTTGGGTACTATTGTTGGACCTCACACGTATATTAGAGAGCTATAGCATAGGGAAAACCCTTGTCTATAGAAACCCTGAATATCCTACCCCTGGGGACGGAAACAAAAACATAACAAACAAGATCTATTTCGCGCAACTGTGCCTTTTGCATTCTGGTTACGAAATTACTATACATTTCTTCCTATTAAGCATTTGGGCATTTCGTCACTGCAGT
>ML781643.1:358169-375858 GCA_009831015.1 Picea engelmannii | reverse complement strand
TCAGTACAATTATTTGGGACTTATCCCATTGGGTTCCTCTCTTCACTCCGATTCCAGTGATACCTCTCATTTTTAACACATTTTTTTTGTGTGGACACGACCCGTCTTCGACAACCTTATTTGGCTCTTATCCCTTTGGATCCCCCTTTTTTCCCTGATCGCAGTGGTACCTATCATTTGACACCCTTTTTTCTCTGTGGTACCACCCACCCCTCCAAACCCCTTTTGTTTCCCCTATACCATTTTCTTCCTCCTTTGCCCAAATGACTACCACATGAGCCCAAGAACTTAATGCCTTGATTGCTGACAACCATCAGCACAAGGATGACATCAAGAATCTCAGTGCCAACATTAGCTCCATCAATTCAACTATTGAGATCCTCAAGGAACAATGTTCCCACATAAAATACCTCCAGGAACAATGTTCCTACATCAAATACCTCAAAGAACACTTCCTGGGCCATTCCCATAACCCTTCCTCTTCTGAACAACCATCTTATAAGGATGACCATGATTCTTCCCATTACCACGACCCTCATACTACCCACTTTTCCCGATACCTCTTCCCTCCTAGAATTGAGGTGAACAAATTTGATGGATCAAATCCTACAAGTTGGGTCACCCAAATGGAACATTATTTCTCTTTTCATGGAATTACTAATGATTTAGCCAAGCTTCGTTATGGTGTCCTACACATGGATCCAGAATGATGAAAATGGAGAAAAAAGGAATGCCAAGGGTATCTTGCTTGGACATAGTTTGTGGCTAAACTTTATGGCCGCTTTGACTCTGACACCCACCATTTAGGTTGTTTGACCAAGTTAAATAAGTCTGGGATAGTGGAAGACTTTATTGCCGCATTTGAGCACTTGGCTTTCAAAACAAAGGGCACGTCAGATGCTTTATTTAGGGAGTGCTTTATGAGTGGCCTCAAAGATGAAATTTGTGCCCATGTTCTCATGGCATGCCCCTAGACTTGGTTGGAAGATACTCAACGAGCCAAGGAAGCCCAACAGATTGTGTCCTCCCAGACCTGCAAACCCTCCTTTCCTCCTCACCCTAAACCAACCAATTTTTCTCCTCCCGCAACTCCCCTCAAGATCCAAAAATTAACCAGGGATGAAATGGCTGAACGTCAACTCAAGGGTCTTTGTCATAATTGTGATGAAAAATGTTTTCCTGGGCACAAGTGTAAGGAACACAAAATTTTTATGGTTGTGACTGAGGATATTTCTGAAGAAGATGTTGTTGTTTCTCCTGTGGAGGAGCTACCACCTCCTTTTGACCTCACCCCACCCTCTAACCCACCAAACATTGACCCGGTGATTTCACTTAATTCCCTCACTGGCTTCTCTGCTCCCCAGACTCTCAAATAGGAAAGTCATCATCCTTGTGGACAATGGTAGCACCCACAAATTTATTCATCGCCGCATTTCCCAAGAAGTCAATTTTTACATCCGTGTCATCAATAATTTTCAAATCATGATTGCCAATGGTGGTTCCATGAAATGTGGGGGATGATGTGAAAATGTACGACTACAAATTGGTCAGTGTCAACTGAAATCCCATATGTTTTCTATAGACATGGATGGTTGTGACATTGTTCTTGGTGAAGAATGGTTATGCACTCTGGGCCCCATTCTCATGGATTTAAGGACATAACCATGCAATTCCAACATGAGGGACAACAATATAAGTTCCAAGGAATTGCCGCAGGTTCCCCTGAGATCATCAGTTCCCATCGCATGGAAAAGGTCATCAAAAAAGGTCATTCGGGAATTATATTCCAACTCCACTCCATTCATGTTGTTGAGACACCTTCTGTGCATCCTTACCTCCAATCTATCCTCTCCCACCACCATGTTGTTTTTACCACCCCCCAAGAACTTCCCCCTTCCCGTGGAGTCCATGATCATTCCATCCATCTCATCCCAGGTAGTCTTCCTCTCAATGTTCGGCCTTATCGTCATCCCTTTACCCAAAAGAATGAAATTGAGAAAAATGTTCATGAATTACTTGAAGCCAGTGTTATCCGTCCCAGTACTAGCCCCTATTCTTCCCCCGTGGTCACGGTACTCAAGAAATAAGGTACTTGGCGCATGTGTCCTGATTTCTGCACCCTCAACAAACTCACAATCAAAGACAAATTCCCCATTCTTGTCATTGATGACCTCTTGGATGAATTGAGTGGTGCTCAATACTTCACCAAATTGGATCTATGTTCTGGCTACCACCAGATCTGTATGAAAGCAGAAGACATTCCCAAGACTGCATTTCGCACTCATGAGGGTCATTATGAATTCTTGGTAATTACCTTTGGATTGTTTAATGCTCCTTCCACTTTCCAAATTCTTATGAATCATGTCTTTTGTCCTTTTATTTGTCATTTTGTCTTAGTTTTCTTTGATTATATTCTCATCTATAGTAAACTTGGCCATCCCATCTCTCCCATGTGAATAAAGTTCTCCATCTACTCTCTAAACATCAACTTTTCCTCAAACAGTCTAAATGTGCCTTTGGTGCCTCAGAAGTGAAATACCTGGGTCATATTATCAGCAAGGATGGTGTCTGAATGGATCGTTAGAAAATTGAATCTATGCAAGATTGTCCTTGCCCTAAAACTCTTAAGAGATTGTGTGGTTTTATGGGTTTAACGGGCTATTATAGGAAGTTTGTTCAGAATTATGGAAAGATTGCACCTCCTCTCACTTCCCTCCTTAAAAATAATTCTTTCACTTGGACTTTAGCTACATATCATGCCTTCCAAGTCTTAAACGATGCTATGTGCTCGACCCATGTCCTCTCCCTCCCAGACTTCACAAAGACATTTGTATTGGAATGTGATGCTTCCTGGAAAGGAATTGGAGTTGTCCTCATGCAAGATGGCAAGCCCTTGGCTTTCACTAGCAAACAAATTTCAGAGCGACATTTGGGACAATCCATTTATGAAAAGGAAATGTTATCTATTCTGCATGCTATGGATCTCTGGCGTCCTTATTTATTGGGTCAACGATTCCAAATCAAAACTGATCATTAGAGTCTCAAGTATTTCCTGGAACAACAAATTTCATCCCCGACGCTATTTGGATATGATTATGAGACCATTTAGAAGAAGGGAAAGGAAAATGTAGTGGTCGATTCTCTTTCCTGGAAATATGAAGAAGACATGTCCCTTTTCTCCCTCTCCTTCATTATACCAGATTGGCTCCAAGATGTTCGTCAGGAATGGTTGCAAGACCCCAAAATTTCTAGCTTGCTTCACCAATTGCAACACAGTTCTTCAGTTTCTCTAGGGTACTCTTGGCATAATGAAGAGCTTCGCTACAAAGTCCGTTTGTATTTAAGCAAGCAATCCCAACTTAAATCCACAGTGCTTTTTGAACTTCATGCCTCACCCACAACCGAACATTCAGGGTTTACCAAAACCTATGAACGGGTCAAACGTTCTTTTTTCTGGGATGGTATGAAAAAGGACATCCACATCTTTGTGGATGAATGTGAGGTCTATCAATGCAACATGGGAGAAATTGTCAAAGCTCTAGGCACACTCCAAATGCTTCCGATTCCCCCTGCTATTTGGTGAGATATTTCTATGGATTTCATTGTGGGCTTACCTAAATTAGACAATAAGTCAGTCATCATGGTGGTAGTAGATCGTCTCTCCAAATATGCTCATATTTAAGGGGGAACATATTTAAGGTGTTTTGCATATGAGCGGAAAAATCGGTGGGCTCAATGGTTATCCCTAGTTGAATGGTGGTACAATACATCTTACCATACAACTACTCACATGACTCCTTTTGAAGCAATCTATGGCCAAAATCCCCCATCATTTCTCTCCTATATTCCAGGGGTCTCGAAGGTTCAGGATGTTGAAAAAAATCTTACAATCCGTGAGGCTATTCTTCGTGCCCTTAAAGACAATTTGGTCATGACTGATAATCACATGAAGCAACAAGAAGATCAAGGTCATTCCGAATGCCATTTTGTTGAAGGGGACTAGGTATTTCTTAGACTACAACCTTATAAGTAGACTTCACTCAAAGCTCAACACTGTCAGAAACTTGAGCCCAAATTTTATGGTCCTTATACAATGCTCAAGCATGTGGGATTAGCAATTATCTATACCCAGTCAGTCAAATCTCCATCATGTTTTTCATGTTTCCTGCTTAAAGAAGGTGATTGGAACTAAGTGCCAAACTCAAACTAGTCTCTCCGAGTTGGATGAAGAAGGTTCCATATGGTTTCATCCACAAGCAGTCTTGGCCTAGCGAGAGCATCATCTCCGTTAGTGCACCATCTAGGAAGTGTTAGTCCAATGGAAAGATACACCTCCAGAATATGCCACCTAGGAGCCGACCACCCCTCAAGGGGGAGGGCATGTTAGGGACCTAAACTCCCTAACCCCTCATGTAGGTAGAATAATATAATTCCATGTAATAAAGGCTAATATTAATAAGGCCTAGCAATAAGTAATAATAAGTCAAATGTAAGAAGACCGAATAAAAGCTTCTGCTTCTAGAAGGATCTTCCTCTAGATTGTTCTTTTGGATAGATAGAGTATAAATAGAAGTAGAGGGTATGACAAATCTTGTCTTGGATATTATTGGAATAGAGATTTGCTCTATTGGAGGTTGCCCCCTCGAAGAGGCAAGTGAATATTTCTATCAATAATCAACGTGCTCTTTTTGGTGTTATTCTGGTATTATTCTGGTATTGTTCTGATTATATCATTGCTTCTTTGCCATTTCTAGTTAAAATATTTTTGTTCTGCATACTATTTTATATATGGAATACTACAATCTATATCTTTCAAGGCAGGGAGAAGAATTGTATCCTCCTGTAGATTCTCTGAAACTTCTGTGCAATCACTCTCCAATGATACCTCTTCATTTTAATTTTTCATGCCATCTTATTCATTTTCACTGTTATAGTAAGCTTCCCTTTCAAAATATTGTTCAGATTCATCATCTATGATCTCCCCTATCTCTTCATTATCACCGGAAGAGTCTTATATATCCTCTGAAACATATTTAGAATTTTCATTACAACAATTTCCAAGTGGGAGATCAATGGGATACCTCCTTTTCTAATTAGAATGAAACATCATATGAAAACATTTTAGTGAAGCTATACAAGCAACTGGTAAGGATCTGTACCATTGATGAACGTCTCTCTCTAAAGAGAGCATGACCATTTTCATGAAAGATACTCAACTGATGCATACAATAATGGAATTATACTAAATGATGAGATGGATTATCATTACCAGCTTCTTTGAATCTAGGAAGATGGTCTTCCTAGACTCTTATACTAGGCACCGAATTAGGAAAACTAGGTATATTTGAAAAATTAAGAGGAGAAAACATTGCAACTACTATATCAACACTTGATCTTTCCATTAAAGCACAATGGAGTCTCTAGTGGGATCACAATGGATGGGGGGGTAACGGGATTCTCAAGAAAGGTCAAATGGAAGAGCCTACTTCTTGACAGGATTCTAGAGAAGGATTCAGGAGGTCTATCAAAGGTGATGGGGGGAAGCTTTGAAGTAGAAAATGCATTTTTAGGTGTATCAATTAGATATTTATATTTCAGCACTTCAATGAATAACAGAAGGAGAGACTTCTAGATAAGTGTTACCCGAGGAAACATAGGTCTGACACTCTCTGATATTTCTCCAGGTCACAAGATTTTATGGATATGAATAAACTGGAATTTCCAGAAGAAATATTAATAGCCAAGTGCCTGAGGCTTATTCACCATCAAGTCTTAGAGCTTACAATGTCATATACCCAGGGAATATTTCTTCAACTTACGTCCCTAAAAATGACGCCATTTTATATGTTATCCCTAGAGATGTTACAGGTTGTTGTTGGAACGATGTCGAGGCACCCTAGGGGACAAGACTCAGAATGAATCTTAAGGCCAAATTTTGCAGTAAGGTAATTTTGGAATTTTGGGAAGTTTCTCTCTCTCTCTCTCTCTCTCTCTCTCTCTCTAATACTAAAGGACCTTGTACAGTTCTCAATCCAACTAAAAAATTCTCTCAACTATCAAAGGCATTTTTTCGTGAGTGTTTCAGACAGTCAAGCTTAAAATAGAGATGAAATGGTGAATTAGAGGAAAAAACAAGATAAACATACATGGAACTGCTGAGACTGAATCCTGTATCTTATGGAAATAGAACAACATGTTGAGCAATTAATAATTCAACAGCTCTAATAGGTGTATACAGATCAATAAAACATGCCTCAAATAATTAACATCTTCATACATATAAATACATGGAGGTACCCTATGCATATAATTCAAATGAACAAAGAAATGACAAGAAGTGGTTATAAATTTAGAGGAAATCACTTCTATATCATAACTAAACATCACACAGTAACACTGAATATGGTGAATATCTAGCTATATGAGCTTTTATAAATCAGATCTGATACAAGAGAAGAGAAAATGGGAGGAGATTCTTTACAAGAACACGAATACTGTAAAGAGGAATTACTGAAACTTCAATGTAGTAGATCAATCTCTGGTTTCCTGTTGTATTTATCAACTGATTGTGATCAAAGTAGATGGTCCAAAAACTCTAGTTATAAGAAACTCTTCAATTCCCCAAATTGTTAAACTTAACAATGGGTGCCTTCATTTCCTTGTATCTCTCTCTCTCATGCCCTAAAACAACTTCTTGAAACCACTTCCAGGTTCTTGAATATTCCTAATGCTTCTTGATTCTTGAGTGTTTTTCTTCTTGGTAAAATTTAGTTTACCCTCACCAAGGTGAAATTATATTATGATGAGATCTTGAGAAAGATGAAAAACTACAGGCCGAAAAATCAATCACACTACATCCTTGGAGAGTCTTTGCAATCATTTTCCTCTTTGGTTGGAAACTCAAAATCCTCACTACATAGATCATGCGATTCAGCAGTCGTCGGATCAACCCGATCAAGTTTGGACTGTTGATTGATATCGTGCTCATTGGAGCGATCGAGATCTGGTCTTGAAACAAGAATTTGACATGGGAGATCTAAAATTACATCTCATCCATTGATCTGGAGCCTACGTCGAGAGGTTCAAAGGCAGATCTGGGCCATTTATTGGTTCAAATTTCCAGAGATCCGAGAGAACTGCAAAGGGAGGTCAGACAAGGCACAAGGGCCATTGATTAGTTCAACTTTCCAGAGACTCCGATGAGGGGACTCTGATCTCAAATCTTATCCATTGATCTAGAACTGCAAAGGGAGGTCTGACAATGCACAAGGGTTGTTGATCTGGATGCAATAAAAACAAAAATTGACTAAGGCATGAACCATATTCTGTTGACATCCCCACTAGACATGTGGTAGCTTCTCATTGGTTTGCACTGGCACCGAGGTGGTGGGAAAAGCAAGACACATGTCACTTAGATTAGTCATTTTTACCTATGCATGTGGTGGGTTCCACATGTCCGCGTGGAAATATCTGGTTTTCTCTGACAACACTTTGTTGGTGTTTTGACGTGACCACTATCTGGGGGGTCGGTAAGAGAATCAAAGAATATTCCTTTGTCGATACCTTTAGAGATTAACATTCGACATTCAAAATATTAGGGAATCTTTACCACTCTGAAACGAGGGTATCAAAGAATATTCCCTCAGATCTGGGTTGTCCATATGAGATTAAAGAATCACTGAGGGCCACTGATCTCTCCGTGGACACATGACACCTTTCTATTGGTCCTCATTGGTGCTAATGTGGCAGGAAAGTGTGACACATGTCACCTAGATTTGATATTTCTACCTATGCATCAAGTGGGTTCCACCTGTCCATGTGGAAACCTCTAGTTGGGTCTGATGGGCATATGCTGGCAGGTTGACATGACACCTAGCCGAGAGTTTTGGATCTATAAGGGAAAATATATACCATTGATCGGTTCCACTCGAAAAAACTCTAAACAAATCTGGATCATCCATCACAGGCGTATATCAGAGTGGTCGAGGTTGTTCCTCCAAAATGACTTTGAAAAGAGAAATATGGGAGTAAATATCTATCATTGATCTGAAGTTGCGCAGGGAAGTCCAATGACGCATGAGAGTCATTGATTTTCCTTGAACAAGAACCCAAAATCAACTAAGGAATAAAATCGTCATGCTGACATCACCCTGGACACGTGGTACCTCCTCATTAGTTTGTGCTAGTGTGATGTTAATGACAGGTGGGACACGTGTCACCCAATTTTGAGACATTTACCTGTGTGTCTAATGGGCTCCATATGTCCATGTGGTGGCTCCAAATGGGCTCTGACAGTGTCCCACTTGCATGCTGTCTTGACACTTGGCTAAGAGGCTCAACTATCTACAGGTGGATCTGGACCGTTGATCAAGGTTTCACTTGAATGAGGTTCAAATGGATCTAGACCATTCGTCAGAGGAGCCTCTTTTGAGTGCTGCAGGATCTGCTTCAAACGATACTTTGAAAATAGCACTGTGAAATAAATATGGATCGTCAATATGAAGCCGCATATGAAGGTTTGAAATGAATGAGAGTCGTTGATCTAACCGAAGTAAAAAAGACAATTTGGATAAGTAAAAACTCATCATGCTGACGTCATCTTGGACACGTGGTGAATTTCTACTGGCCCACGATGGAACTAACGTGGTATATGTGACGTGACACATGTCACCCAGATTTGGCATTTTTACCTATACATGTGGCAGGTTTCTCATGTCCACATGGAAGCTCTGGATTGGCCCTGACAACACCTTGTTGGCTGGCTAACGTAACAACTGACTGGGAGGCTTTGGTGTCTTGGAGCAGATCTAGACCATCAATTGGGGGTGCACTTACTTAAATCTCAACCGTCCATCGATGGAGCCTCTTCGGGGTGCTTGAGGCTTGGATATGAATGTGACTCTGAAAAGGGGACTTCGAACCGTATCTTGACTATCAATCTTGGAAATGGGCACACAATAAGATTTGAGCCATCGATATTTCAGGTTTTGAAGAACTACTAATTATACGCGCTTAGGCCACGGTCTTGTGATAATCCCTTGTGCTATAGACTTAGCACCTTTTCAGGCATGAAAAACCCTTTTGGCCTACACCAAGATCCTTTTGGACCACGACAAGCCTCTCTTGGACTGAGACAAGCCTCAAGGGATTAGTTTCGGCCTTATACGCACAAGGGCATGGATCTCCTTTCTTTTCCCTAATTCCGCCTTAGGAAAATTTGACTATGAGCTGCATAGAGGATCCTGAAACTCGACGTTTTGATGCTAACTCATATGATCTCATCCTTATAACTTCATCCATCTTTCGATTACTTGCAAGAATAAATACAATACTAATGTAAGTTTAGAACATTTTATTTCTTTCTTGAATTTAATTAACATGATAACAAATTGAAGTTTTACTTATACAGATGAGTGAATGAGGAGCTTTATATTGTACAATCTAGACTCTAAGGTGTTTTAATGGGAAGTGGTCATGACATATTTCCTAGTGGTTAAATATATTGGGTTAAAAACTGTAATTCACTATATTGTGTGCCAAATATTATTTTATAATACTATTTTTTCCAAGGAAAACCTTGTGGAAAAATCTTAGGGATGCTTCCCCAATTTTGTGAATGACATCCATAGTAAACTTGCTTGCATATATCAGTGTTCCTTACATACTAATATTGAACTAGCCAAATGTTTAGCAAAATTGATGATAATTGATAGAGATAACTCCTTTGGCTATATAATGATTAACTTTATTTGCATGCTTGCTATAATTCTAAAATCTCACAACCTATCACTTTTTATTATGACATTATTATGTTTAGATCATATACGTTAAAAATCATCAAAGTCACAAATGTAAACTTTATGTAAATATATCTTATTCCTTTATTGCTGAAATTCCATCTTAAATCATATTTTACATTGTTATATTATAATATAACAATGTTGAGTATTATTATTATAGGGTTTGAATTATTTTCTATTTGTTTTTTTTTCAATAATATTTTTTTTTATATAAAATGGTAGTATGAAAGTTTAGAATCAAAACATGTTTTAAACCCAACCTATTTTTGATCTCTTATGAAGGAAAATCTACCTACTTTAAACATATGTTCAACATTATACAATTAAACTTAGCCTATTCAACATTATACAATTAAACTTAGCCTAGTTCTCTATCCACTCTCTACCATATTCTTAATCTTAACATCCTATAAGTTATTATTAAGTAGATGGAAGAGTTATCAACTATGATACCAATTAATGATATTTAAATGTGTTAGGGTTTTCTATAATATGTTGGTTTGCTACTAGTTATTTCTATAATTCTCTTTATTGCCTTGTGCTATTAGTTATTGTTTGCATTTTTTTAAGAATATTTTTTGTTATTAGTTATAGTTTACAAATTTTTAGAGGATGTGTGTTTAGTTCATGAATCTATAATGTTACGAGTGTTTAACTAACTATAAGATTTACATTTAATTGACAAAGGTGTAAAAAATTAGAATTTGAAATGTCATCTTTGCATCTAGAATGCATAACTTTTTGTTATATGTTTAATGAAGAAAAAATATTATATTCTAATTTAATATATTATTATTGAAAAGTAAATCAATGTAGATTTCTTTAAACTTCAAATCCATTAGATATCGAGATAAAAAAAAAAGAAATTGAGATTTAGATCCTCTTGATGCTTAAAACATCTCCAATTAAAATGAATTTACATTGTTCTATATATCTAAATCTATATCTTAATACTCAATATTATTTTCTTAATTTTCTTATTTACATTATATTTTGATATTAAATTAAATACAACTACTCATTTACGTTGGATTGCAACTATTTTTAATTATTATAGTGAATTAATTTATACATGAATTAGACATTTTTCTCATATTGAATTTCATACATTCTCTTATATTAAATTGTGAAATACACTTCACTTATTTAATATAATAAAAAAATGTTTCATCTAATTTAAATAAATAAAAAACATGTATAGGCAATTTATATAAAAACTTATTAGTTATATAAAAATTTATAGAGTAGGCCTAATGGTTTGTTTCCTCTTAAGAGGTCACAAGTTCAAATCCAGAGGGGGTAGGGTATGTATATATTCATAGACTTTATCAGTCAAATGGCTTGACCGTGACCTTAAAAATAAATTATTATTATTTATTATTATAAAACTAATGTTAAAAAAAATTATATTAAAATATAAACTTGTATCTTTATACATCTAAAACAAATTAACTTTTATAACTTCATCTCCTTAATTCAAAGTATGAGTAATATTTTACTAAATTATAAATATCAAAAGTATATAAATTTTAGAATGGAATTAACATAAATGTAACTTGGTAAAAAATTATTAAATAATTTTTAAAATTGAATCTAAATAACATAAATTATAAAATTGCACCCTCTTAGATAACTAAGAAAATTGAGCCAATGATAACTTATGAATGTACTAATGCATAAATAACTTGTGAAGTAATACTAGATAAATATTACATTACAATGACATTTATGCTTATTTTAAAATACATTCTTGATTTATATGAACAATGAAATATTGTTATAAATTTTAATTTATTAATTTTTATATTTATATTTTTTTTGGATTTTTATTTAGAAAAATAATGAAATGTTATTATGATTTTAATGATGATATTCATATTCCTTTTTATGATAATAATGTTCTTGTTTATGCTTGCGAGAGTTAGTTTTTCAAATCTTAGATAATATTTGATGCATGATGGTGGACATTTCATGAAAAAATTGAGGGTTATAGTGGTATCTTGGAGGATTTGACCCTATGTCAAGTGAGTGCGATGCTGCCTAGTTACTAATTCACCCAACTGGTTCATACAAAAGAAAAATACGATCTCTCTCATTATTTTACATATGTTGCAAATTATTTTATTTACCATTATTTTGAAATAGCCAAATACAAAACAAAACATATTTACATTCTTCTTATGTAGGGAATCAATATTCTCCATAGAAATCTTGTGATATGTTGTGGGGTAAACCCAACACCCAATGTCTAGCTCTTTCCCAAAATATGAACATAGCAACCACTCCCCCAAATCCAATCCCAACTCCCATACCTAATGTTAATAATGACATTTTTTCATTCAAATGAATTAGCCATCCCACCTTGATATTATTACTCTTACCACTATTGCCTTCTCCCATTGATGTTTTATTTTCATTGCATGGATTTAAAGAACACCCCTGTGAGCACTTATTCTTTTGAAATGATGCTACATTGAAAATAGAAAATTGCATCCCTATTTGGATTGGGCCACTTAAGCTATTAAATGAAACACCAAAAACAACCAACATTGACATTTTAGAGAGCTCTTGAGGAATCTCTGCAATAAAATTATTTTTGGCCAAGTCCAACTATTCCATAGTATATATCTCACTAACTGATGCATGTATATTCCCTTCCAATTGGTTCCCAGATAAATTTAACAATTGTAGACTGCTTAGATTCCCTATGCTTGCAGGGATTTCTCCTGTAAAATTATTGCTTGACAAGTCAATTATTGTGTTTGTTGCAAGCACATATGTGAGAGTATACTCAGTTCTTTTATTGATAATGGAAAATGGTACTTCAATCTTATCATTAAAATATGAAGATGCTTTGATTGTAAATCCCCAGAGTCTCTCAAGATCAGATGGTATTCTTCCACTAAATTGATTGTTGGATAAATCCAACACCTGCAACTGGGCGAGATTTGTGATCGATTGAGAAATACTACTATGAAAATTATTATAACTAATACTTAGCACTCTTAAGTATTGAAAATTTGAAAGGTGCCTAGGGAGCTCACCTTCTAATCGATTTTTCCTTACATCCAACAATTCGTATGTGGCCAAAGATGATGGAAGAGTCCCAAATAAATAGTTAAAGTGAGTTGAAAAGTGAAACAAATAACTTGGAAAGTTAGTACATGGAAACACTATGTTGCCCATATCTCCACTAAGTGAGTTTTCTGATAAAACTAAACTATGAAGTGAAACCATACCAGTAATATTGTGAGGAATAGTTCCTAAAATATTGTTATGAGATATATCTAGGAATCTAAGAGCCTCGAGCTTTCTGATAACTTTAGGAATACTGCAAGAAATATTGTTATTAAATATCTACATGTATTGGAGAGCCTTGAGGTTTCCTATGGCTTTAAGAATGTGCCCATTGAGGTTGTTTTCTTATAAAACCAAAATATCTAGACTTTTGGGCTTTTGTATGGCTTTAGGAATGGGTCCATTTAGGTTGTTACTACTCAAATCCAGTCGATGGAGAAACTTTAAGTGACCTATGCTATGTGGAATATGTCTGGTTAAGTTGTTTGGATTTAAATACAAGCATTCAAGGGATTGGAGCTTTCCTATTTCTTCAGGAATGGTAGCCGTGATCTTGTTTCCTTTCAGGGAAAGGAGTGTAAGATTTATCAATCTTTTACTGGTTTCAATTATACTCCCTGTGATCTTATTTCAACCAAGATCTAGTGAGGAGAGATTACTGCAATTTCCTAGTTTAAAAGGGATAGAGTTTGAAATATGGCCTGGGGAATAGCTTGAAATATCAATATCACCAGCGTCACAACCATCATAACGAGAAAACCCATCCACAGATACACATAGGCCATTAATTAAGAGGTCAGTAAGCTCTTTTAAATTTCTCAACTGAGGTGGTACACTACTTGAAAAACGATTGTCCCCCAAAAATAAATACTTGAGGGACGAGCAATTTCCTAGAACTTGAGGAATAATGTTCTCCAATTTGTTAGAACTTAGATGTAGGGTCTCTAGCTTATGTAGCAACCCCAAATCAACTGGAATTCTTCCACTGATGTTGTTATAACTTAGGTTCATGTTCTCTAGTTTGTGTAGCAACCCCAATTCAATTGGAATTCCTCCAATCAAGAGGTTCCCAGTAAAGTCGATGTAGACCAGTTGGGTGTAATTTCCAAAAGATGGAAGTCTTCCGCTCAGGTGGTTTCCACTAAATTCGATAGATGACAATCGATTATAATTTCCCAGCACCAGAGGGATGTGACCACTTAATGAGTTCACTGCAAGCCACAAATCTTTGAGTGATGTGTAGTTTCTTAGAAAAGTTGGAATACTTCCACTCAAACCACCATTCTTGTAAACACCCATCACGCTAAAGTCAAGATTCTCCAACTTGACTAGACGACCAAACTTTGATGGCATGGTCCCATTCAAGGAGTTAGATGAAAGGTCAATCCATCGAAGGCCTGTGTAATTAGAAAATGAAGTTGGAATACTTCCACTCATATAATTTTCTTTGAAGTTGAGATGTTCCAACTGGATGACATGACCAAAATCTATTGGCATGGTCCCATTCAAGGATTTAGATGAAAGGTTGATCCATCGATGGCCTGTGAAATTAGCCAATGATTTCAGAATAGATCCTTCAAGCAATATATTAAATATGATGTTAATTAATATCAACGCTTTAAGTAATGCCCAAGTTCAGGTGGAATTACTCCTGTAAATTTATTGCCACAAAGATTCAACGTCTGCAATGAACAAAGGCCACCAAGAGAAGGGGAGAAGGTACCTCCAAATCCTAATTTAGGATCTCGGACATACTCGACTATATTAACGGGTATGGTAACAAGAAGTATTATGGGAACATTAATTATTGTGGCAAGGAAAGGCATGACATGGAAAGGAAAGACATGGCTTGGCATGACATGGAATGACAAGGAAAGGCATGGCATGTCAAGGAAAGGCAAGACATGGCATGGAAAGAAGGCAAGGAAAGACAAGGAAAGGCAAGACAAGGCAAGGCATGGCATAGTGTTGGAGAAGGACATCTTGGGATGACTTTTGGGAATCAAATAGGAGAAAATCGCGTGACAAGTCAACTAGGGAGTAACATGCATGGAAGAAAGGAAAGTAGTTGGCGCATTTTTCAGGAGTCAACGTGTGCAAAAGGTGGAAGTTAGTTAGAAGTAGTTAAGAATTTTTGTATACATTGTAACGATCTAAGCCCTAATGTAAAAGTATAAATATGTAAATGGTTTTCGGGTTAGGGGGTGTGATGAGTATGTATTTAGAGAGCATGTTTTGGTAGTGAATTTGAGAGCTAAGTGAATGTATGTTGTGATAGACTGCAATATGGTAGTGAAAATAAGAGACTAAGAGAGAGGCTAGGGCATTTTGTGTCCATCAAAATCATAATGTATGAGTGCAATGCACATATTTTGTAATGAATGCTCGAATAATAAAATGGAGAAGCCAATCATTGTGGATGTTGGCATGTTTTACAGGAAGTGTTTGCTTGTCATTGATGGCAAGAATGACAACGACGATGAAAAACAGGAAAAACATAAGCTCATGAGGAGAAGCGAACACTATGCAGAGATCAAAGCTCAGAAGGGAAAGCACAGTACATAAACGTGATTAGGATCAAAATCCTTGATCGCGGATTTTCTTTGAGAGTCTTCACGACCGTCAGATCAAATTAAGTGAAGGATAGGATAAATGGGGCACAAGGTTTGAGAATTCGATTATCCAAATCTCCGTCAGTCGTCAGATCAAATTAAGTGGAAGGATAGGATAAGAAAAGATGGAGAGTAGTTAGATTTAATCCAAGGAAAAGTTGCATCGCATACATATCAAGTCGTTGATCTAAGATATTGATCAAACAAACATAATTCATTTTGGGTCTAAAGAAGTGAGGAGGTTACGCTACGGAAAAATCTCACTTCAATATTTTTCAATTTGAGATTTGAAATTCCCGAAGTCCAGAGAGCCAGAGTAATTTTCAACCATCAAATCCAGAGGGATATGTGGCGACGGATCATGAGCTCTGGAGAAATCACTTTGAGAGTTTCAGTTTGAGATTTGAAATACCCGAAGCCTAGAGAGCTAAAATAAATTCTCAACCGCCAGATCATCCGAAAAAGATCTCAAGCGTCAGATCGTCCAAAATGAATAAGGACCATCGGATCTGGAGAATATTATTCTGACCGTTAGATCAAGGAGATGAATATGTGTCACATCAAGCGACCACATCAACAGAACACCTCAGCAAGGACATGTGGTAGACCACGTCAGTGAGTGACACGTGGAAACCACTCGACCCGTGCCAAGTCAACAGGTGACGTGTGTAATTTTACGTCACTCTGGGAGTATTACTTCGAGAGTTTTACCACCAACATATGCCCAAAGATCTGAAGTCCCAAAGGCCGAAGTCATGAAGGACAGAGTTTCGAAGTCATGAAGGTCAAAGTTGTGAACAACCAAAGTGTCGAAGGGCCAAAGTCGTGAATAGTCGAAGTCCCAAAGGACCGAAGTCACGAAGGGCCGAAGTGCCGAAGTCGTGAAGAGCTGAAGTGACAAAGGATAGAAGTCGTGAAGGGACAAAGTGCTGAAGGGCTGAAGGGCCGAAGTCACGAAGGATATATTCTTGAAGTCCTGAATATTGAAGTTCTGAAGTGGACACGAGTCATCCAATCTGAAGATCACTTCGGGTGCATTGTCAACCGATGATCAAAATATAGTGAAAGGATAGCGTAAGTAGAATAGCCGAAGCCCCAGAGTGGAGGATATTCATTGGATTAAGGAGGACAGGTGTCTGCAGATCATCAACTCTGAAAGATTAGCGTACGGAGGAAAGCAGGGTTTGAGATTTGAAACTCTTGAAGCTCGGATTACAAAATAAATCACAATCGTTGTTTTAGGGAGGTTAGATCTGATCCGCAGAACTTGAAAGGACAGATCTGAACCATCAGATTTAGGAGCACAATCAAGATCATGAGATCGACAGTCTCATTGCATTGTGGGGATTGAAGGTGCATAAACTTTAAAATGTTGAAGGCGGACCGCAATTGAAACCACGGTTTTCGAGAAAGGACACGTGGAGGCTCGAGGTAAATTGTGGGGTGAAACGCAGTTTTATTTCAAACCACCTTTGGTCACACCCATAATCGTGTGGTCACATGAGATCATCGCCCAAGGTCATATCGAAAGAAGGAGATAGCACTCGCTAGACCGAGATCGCGAAATGCTTTTTGAATAGGCATGTGGTCATCGCCAGTGGTCACGTAAAGGAAGGGGATTAGGACTGATTTACCTACAGTGAATAAAATGATTGACTATAATTGCTAGCGAATAAAAGGAATCTCAGGATAATGGGCATTGATGATGAATAGACAATGAGTAACCGCCAGTAAAGTGGCAGAGTTGCGATGAGGACCTGGGAGAGATCTGGGAGAAAGTGTGACATGTAGAACATAGAAGAGGATATATAGAATTGAGATGCAGCACAGAGCTCTGGTGACGAAGATTTTTGAGGATGATCTGGCAGAGGACTTGGTGTGATAAATGTTAATGTTTATGCTATTATTATAGTTCTTTGCATTTCATAAAGATAAGAGCATAATAACCAAAAGATCACTGAGAAATACACATCCACAATAGACACAACATTTATCCTGGGAAACCCTCTAGGGGAAGAAAACCCAACAAAAACTTCCTTATCATAAATAGGTTATTAAGAGTTCAAGAGATAACTCAACCAATACAGAAAATCCTCCTCCAAGAGATGCGCCACCCTTCTTCTCCTCTCACCAACTTGAAATTGCAGCTTGCCTCATAAGAGAATGAGCAAGTGAAGTGTGTGATAGAAGTGAGGCGCT
>ML781643.1:326951-352493 GCA_009831015.1 Picea engelmannii | reverse complement strand
ATTACCGACTTGATTAATCCTCAATGGGGATTAATCTAATAATAAAAATAATAATAATGACATGATTAAATCCACAATGGGGATTTAATCCAATAACAAAAATAATAAGAATGCTCTTCGCAGTTACATTATTTCAACAATAAAGACATGCAGAGAATGTGCTTTTTAGGAACTGATGCATGAGCGTAGAAGGTGGTAGTAAGAAACATAAAAGGATCAGAGAAAAGGTGCAATGTAAAGGAATGTAGTGTATGCACAGAGCATAAAATGCAGAATAAAAACTAAACAGACGGGCAGTACGCAGGAGGAAAAAGAGAAGAGCATAGAAGCAGAAAGAGGCAGAAGTGGAACACAATATAGAAGCTGAAGAAGGATGAGGAGACATGGAGCTGTAATAGACCATATCAGAGACAGAGAAAGTAAGTAAGTTTTGTAAGTTTCAATCAGGGTGGTAGGCTCGTGCTTGGGAGGATTGCAGTCCTCTAAATTCTAGTTGGTGCTAGAAGATATTCTGGGAGTTGGTGCTTCCATCTAGTCGGTGCTAGAGAAACCTGGGAGTTGGTGCTTCCATATAGTTGGTACTAGAGAAATATGAGAGTTGTTGCTCTCTGCAAGTTGTAGCTTTCTATCAGAGGTTGTATCCTCATATTTGAGTTGGAGCTCAAATATTGTGATGTACATGAAATTTGGAGCTTAATTGACATCCTAAGAAGAAGAGGTTTTCACCCTTTATGGGTTTCCTCATGAAAATCAGTGTCTTTGTGTATTCTGTTTGATTGATCAAATATTGTATATCTATGCATGTTAAGTTATCAACAACACATTAAATAATAATCTAGAAGGAATAAAAAATAACAGGAAAAGTTTCAAGCTTATTTACATAACTGATTCACCCCCCCCCCCTCTCAGTTATATTTCCAACAATTGGTATAAGAGCCAGTGCCTTTGATCAAAGGTATATCCATAAGCTTGAACATGACTAGTCATGATGGAAGTTCAACTAATAGACCCCCTCTGTTTGATGGAACAAACTTTGCCTTCTAGAAAATAAGGATGAGAACACATTTAATGTATCTGGGTGCTGATGTTTGGGATGTCGTTGAAATGGGATATGTGAAGCATGTAGTCTTGGCCTCAAAAGATGATAAGCTGGAGTTTAGATTTAATGAAAAAGTAATGCATGCCATCCTTAGTGGACTTTCTGAAGCCGATTTTTTCAAAGTCATGAACTATGATTCAACAAAAGTTATGTGGGACAAGATGATAAGTAGTTATGAAGGTAATGAAAAGGTGAAAGATGCAAAACTTCAGACTCACAGACTGAAATTTGAGCAGTTAAATATGGATGAAGATGAAACTATTAGTAAGCACTTCTTACATATAGAAGAACTTGTCAACACTATGAAAGGCCTAGGTGAAACGATAAATGAATCTTTTCTAGTCCAAAAAATATTAAGATCTCTTCCTGATAGATTTAACTCAAAGGTCTCTGCTATAGATGAAATAGTTGATCTCAAAACGTTGACACTAGATCAACTTCTTGGAACCCTGACTTCTTATGAAATGAGAATCGCCAAAGGTAAATCCACTACAAGAGAGGCATATTTTAAAGTATAGAAAAACATAGATTTTGATATATATGAGATTGAAGAAAATTTTGTGAGAAGACTGAAGAAAGGATCAGGAAAATACAAAGGTAAACTACCCTTCAAATGTTTCAACTGTGGTAATATAGGTCATTTTGCATCTAAGTGTCCTCACAAAATAAAGGATCAGACATATGACGATGAAGAGAAGCAAAAACACAAGAAGGCCTATAAAGAGAATAATTTTAAGAAGAAAAGCCTTTGTGTAAACAATGATGATGATCCCTCAGATGATGAAAGCAGTGAGTCTTCTATTGAAGATAAAATAAATGGTATCATGCTAATAGATTTAGAATATCTAAACACTGAAGATATAGGAAGTGAGGTCACTAATTGTGAAGTAGTAGTAGATCTTGAAGGATAACTTCTCAGTGCCATGGAAGAGATTGATAGACTCAGAGAAAAGAAAAGAAAACAAAAACAGTTACTGCTCAGGTATGAGAAAACATGCAATGAACCAACTGAAGAAATTTCTCTGTTGAAGGTTAAGTTAGAAGAAGCTAAGAATATTGAAGACATCCTCAAACAACAATTGAAGGAAGCCGAAACAAAAGGTGAAAAATTGGAAGCTGAAGTAGTGACTGTCAGAAAAGATCTAGAGAAATTTCAGGCCTTATATCATCAGAAGATGACAAGTATTAAAGCCTTAGAAGGATTAGCCTCCATTTTGAATCAGCAAAGGAATTTGAAGTTGAAAACCGGTTTGGGTTATGAAGAGGGATCAAGTAGTGGTCAGCCAAACAACAAAGAATCCATCAAGTTTGTCAAATCTACAACCATTTACAACAACAAACCTACAAAAACAAAGGAAGAGAATCAACCGCCAAGGAGGAGTGAAGGAAAAGCTATCAAAACTGAATCTGTAGAACAAAGAAATAATACACCCTCTTCTCAAGGAAATCATAAGCATGGAAGAAATTGACTTGCTCAAAGAAGACAACCATTTTCCAGGTACAATTTTTTTTTCTATAGATATTGTTTTTACTGCTCTAACTTTGGCCACAAAGCTGTAAATTGTTCTTTAAGATTTAGACATGAGCAATCAAGACAACCAAGGAATAAATATCTGCCACAACAAAGAATGAGACAACCAAGTAATAAACAACCACAGACTACAAATCATGTGATGGTTGGGAAAAGGATGCAGATTAAACATAAAAATTGTTATGATCCTTTATTCAATGAACCAAAATGCTACATCTTCCATAATTATGGACATAAAGATGCAGACTGTCTCTTAAAGAACTATAAGCTAGATTCAAATCACAGAGTTGAAAACGTCAAGGTTTGGAAGAAGAATGAAGATAACAAGTATGGATTAGTGTTGTCAGCTCAAAGACAAAAAGACCCCTGGTATATTGACAGCAGATGCTCCAGTGATATGACAGATGACAAAAGCAAGTTCTTATTACTCAAAGAAAATAAATCAGGGAGTGTGACCTTTGGAAATGATGCTCTAGGAAAGATCAGAGGTAACGGTCTAGTAAGTTTAAGTAATGGAAGAAGAAAATCTCAAGATATATTATTTGTTGATGGTTTAAAGCATAATCTTCTTAGTGTCAGTCAGATATGTGATAGAGGATGTGAAGTCACTTTCACTGCCAAGAATTGTAAAATAAAGACAGTAAACACAGGAGAGCTGATTGCAAAAGGAGTTAGAACTGAAAACAATGTATATGTTCTGAAGGAAGATAAGGAGAAATGTCATTTAAGCAAATTTGATGAAAGTTGGTTATGGCATAGAAGGCTTGGACACCTGAATTTTGATCATATTGTCAAACTGAATAATGAAGGCGTTGTGAAAGACCTTCCAAGAATATCTAAGCCTAATAACTCTATATGTGAATCCTGTCAAATGGGGAAGCTGACTCGTGCTCAATTCAAATCGAAGAGTTTCACATCTTCAAAGAAACCACTTCAAATTGTTCATATGGATCTGTGTGGACCATCGTGAAAGGAAGGAACTGGAGGAGAATGTTACTTTATGTTAGTAATTGATGACTTCTCTAGACTTACGTGGGTTTCCTTTCTGAGAGAAAAATATGATGTGTTTGAGAAATTCAAAAAGTTTAAGGCATCAGCTGAGAATCAAATAGGAAGGAAGTTGAAGGCAATTCGCTCAGACAAGGGAGGATAATTTTTGTCAAGAGATTTCAAAGAATTTTGTGACAGACATGGAATTAAAAGAGAATATGTTGTTTCAGGTACTCCTCAACAAAATGGAGTTGTAGAATGCCAAAATAGATCAGTTCAGCATATGGCAAGGGCTATGATGAGTGAAAGGGACATTTCACAAACCTTCTAGGTGGAGGTTTTTCACACGACTGTTCATATTCTAAACAAAGCGCATCTAAGGTCGAACAGTGATAAAACTCCATATAAGTTGTGGTTTGGTCGACCTGCATCAATCAAGCACTTCAAAGTATTTGGAAGTAAATGCTACATCAAGAATAATGATGATCATCTGGGAAAATTTGATAGTATAGCTGATGAAGGTATCTTCTTAGGATATTCAATGAACAATAAAGGATACAGATGATTTAACAAAAGAATGCATAAATTAGTAGATTGTATTGATGTTCGAATTGATGAAGAAGCTCCTGTAAAAGATCAATAGAGAATAAGCACTAAGCTAGATGAAAAATATGATGAGAATAATGAAAATGAAGAACAACAAATCTTAGAGTCACAAGAATATGATGAATCGGGTGGAGAAGAGACACCTAGACAAGAAGAGTCAGGACAACAATTAGCATCAAATCCTTCCTCTAGAATTACTCAAAAGAATCATCCTGAAAGTCAGATAATTGGTGAGAAAGACAAAGGTGTACAAACAAGGAGAAGGATAATCAAAGACATCGAGCAATCACATATAGCCTTCATATCCATGGTGGAACCCAATAACTTTAATGAATCCAGTAAAGACATAAATTGGTTAAAATCAATGAATGAGGAACTGGACCAGATTGAAAAGAATGTCACTTGGGAACTCATTCCTAGGCCAACAAATAAAAATGTAATAGGATCCAAATGGGTCTACAAAAATAAGATGAACGAGAAAGGAAATATTGTAAGAAATAAGGCTAGATTGGTCTGCAAAGGATATGCTCAAATAGAAGGACTGGATTTTGATGAAACATTTGTGCCCGTAGCAAGATTAGAAGCTATTAGAATGTTTCTTGCCCATTCTTGTCATAAACAGTTTAAAGTCTATTAAATGGATGTCAAGTCATATTTTCTAAATGGAGATCTAAAAGAAGAAGTCTATATGGAACAACCAGAGGTTTTCCAACTGTCAGATAACCCTGACTTTGTCTGCAAGATGAAGAAAGACTTATATGGGTTGAAACAAGCTCCTTGTGCCTGGTATTACAGACTAGATAAGTATCTTCAAGACAAAGGGTTCAAGAGAGGAACAATTGACAAAAATATATATATCAAAAAAGAGGGTAATTATTTGCTCATTATGTTGGTCTATGTAAATGACATCATCTTTGGAAGCAATAATGCTTCATTGGTACAATGGTTTGCTTCTGCCATGCAGTCTGAATTTGAAATGTCTATGATAGGGGAACTGTCATTTTTTCTTGGTCTGCAAATTAATTAGAGGCTGAAGGAATATTTCTTTCTCAGGAGAAATATCTAAGAGAAATGTTGAAAAGGTGTCAAATGGAAGATTCTACACCTATGAGCACACCTATGGTCACTGGATGCAAGTTAAGCAAGGATGATGACTCACCTGATGTTGATCAGGGTTCATATAGGTCTATGATAGGTATCCTATTGTACATCACAACATCCCGTTCAGATGTAATGCATGTTGTTGGAATGGTAGGAAGGTATCAGGCTGCACATAAACAGAGTCATTTGTTAGCTATCAAAAGAATATTCAGACACTTGAAAGGAACAATGAACTATGGCCTATGGTATCCTAGGAATCAGAGTCTCAAATATCATTCTATTTAGATGTTGATTGGGATAACTGCGTGGATGAAAGGAAAAGCACGAGTGGAGGTGAATTCTTCTTAGGATATTCCCTTGTAGCATGGTTGAGAAAGAAGCAAGGTTCCATTTCCTTATCAACTACAGAAGCCGAATACATTGCAGCTGCCACTTGTTGTACCCAAGTATTGTGGATGATTCAAACACTTGCAGACTTGGAGGTAAAATATACTGCACCGATCCCAATTCATTGTGATAATACTAGTGCAATTAGTGTGTCAAAGAATCCTGTATTTCACTCCAAGACCAAGCATATACCCATCAAGTATCACTTCTTGAGGGAACAAGTGACCAAAACTGTTGTTTCTTTGCATTATATTCCATCCAAAAATCAGATTGTTGATATATTCAATAAACCGATTGCAAAAGCTCAGTTTGAGTATCTACGCTAGAATTTGGACGTGACCCCGTTATCAAGCTAAATAGTCTATCTGATTAGGGGGAGAGTGCTCCTAGTATATTTGATTAGGGGGAGCACATAGTCACTCTCTGTTTTCTTTGACATTGATGTCAAAGGGGGAGAAAAAGGTGTTGTTTGTATGCTACAGTTGGAGGTCTAAGGAGAATAGTGCAACCTTTCAGGGTTTCCATCAATGCCAAAGGGGGAGATTGTTGGCATGTTTTACAGGAAGCGTGTGCTTGTCATTGATGGCAAGAACAAAAATGACGATGGAAAATAGGAAAAGAATAAGATCAGGAGGAGAAGAGAACAATATGCAGAGATCAAAGCTCAGAAAAGAAAGCGTAGTACAAAAACGTGATCAGGATCAAAATCTTTGATCATGGATCTGCTTCGAGACTCTTCACGACCGTCAAATCAAATTAAGTCAAGGATAGGATAAACGACACACAAGTTTTGAGAATTTGATTATCCGAATCTCCGTCAGCTGTCGGATCAAATTAAGTGGAATGATAGGATAAGCAAAGATGGAGAGCCGTTGGATTTAATCCAAGGCAAAGATGCATCACAGACAGATCAATCTATTGATCTAAGATATTGATCACACGAACATCATTCATTTCGGGTATAAAGATGTGAGGAGGTTATGCTTCGGAAAAATCTCACTTCAATATTTTTCAATTTGAAATTCCCGAAGTCCGGAGAGCTGGAGAGCCGGAGTAATTTTCATCTGTCAAATCTAGAGGGATACATGGCGACAGATCATGAGATCCAGAGAAATCACTTCGAGAGTTTCAGTTTGAGATTTGAAATACCCGAAGCCTAGAGAGCCGAAGAGCTGAAACAAATTCTCAACTGCTGAATCATCCCAAGAATATCTCAAGCGTTAGATCGTCTGAAATGAATAAGGACCATCGGATCTGGAGAATATTATTGTAACCATTAGATCAAGGAGATGAATATGTGTCACATCAGGTGACCATGTCAGCAGACCACCTCAACAAGGACATGTGGAAAACCATGTCAGCGAGTGACACATGGCAACCAATCGACCCATGCCAAGTCAACAGGTGACGTGTGTAATGTTACGTCACTCCAGAAGTTTTACTTTGAGATTTTTACCACCAGCAGATGCCTAAAGCTCTAAAGTCCCGAAGGCCGAAGTCATGAAGGACATAGTTATGAAGTCTCGAAGGCCAAAGTTGCGAAGGGATAAAGTCGCGAAGAGCTGAAGTCCCGAAGGACTGAAGTCGTGAAGGACCAAAGTAGCGAAGGGCCGAAGTGTCAAAGGGCCGAAGTCGAGAAGAGCCGAAGTGACAAAGAATCAAAGTCATGAAGGGCTGAAGTGCCGAAGGGCCGAAGTCGCGAAGGACAAAGTCTCGAAGTCTCGAATGCTGAAGTTCCGAAGTGGACACGAGTTGTCTGATCTGAAGATCACTTCGGGTGCATTATCAATCGATGATCAAAACACAATGGAAGGATAGCATAAGTACAATAGCTGAAGTCCTAGAGTGGAAGATAGTCGTTGGATTAAGGAGGACAGGTGTCTGCAGATCATCAACTCCAGAATATTGGCGTATGAAGGAAAGCAGGGTTTGAGATTTGAAACTCCTGAAGCTCGGATCACGAAATAAGTCACAACCGTTGATTTAGGGAGGTTAGATCTGATCCACAGAACTTAAAAAGACATATCTGAACCGTCAGATTCAGGAGCACCGTCAAGATTGTGATATCGACGTTCCTGTTGCATTGTGGGGATTGAAGGTGCACAAACTTTAAAATGTTGAAGGCGGGCTGCAATTGAAACCACAGTTTTGGAGAAAGGACACGTGGAGGCTCGAGGTAAATTGTGGGGTGAAACACAGTTTTATTTCAAACCACCTTTGGTCGCACTCGCAATCGCGTGGTCACGTGAGATCATCGCCCAAGGTCATATCGAAAGAAGGAGATAGCACTTGCTAGACCAAGATCACGAAGAACTTTTTGAATAGGCGTGTGGTCACCGCCAGTGGTTACGTAAAGGAAGGGGCTTAGGATTGATTTACCTACAATGAATAAAATGACTGACTGTAACTGCTAGTGAAGAAAAGGAATCTCAGGATAACAGGCACTGATGATGAATAGACAGTGAGTGCTAGTAAAGTGGCATAGTTGCGATGAGGACCTGGGAGAGAACTTGGCGAAAATGTGACATGCAAAACATAGAAGAGGATATATAGAATTGAGACGCAGCATAGAGTTGTGGTGACGAAGAGTTGCCAGGCTGTTTTGGCAGAGGACTTGGCACGATAAAGACATGCAGAGAATGTGATTTTTAGGAACTGATGCATGAGCATAGAAGGTGTTAGTAAGAAGCAAAAAAGGAGAAGAGAGGAGGTTCAACGTAAAGGGATGCAATGTATGCACAAAGCATAAAATGCAGAAGAAAAACTAAACAGAGGGGTAGTACGTAGGAGGAAAAAGAGAAGAGCATAGAAGCAGAAAGAGGCAGAAGCAGAACACAATATAGAAGCTGAAGAAGGACGAGGAGACATGGAGCTGTAACAGACCATATCAGAGACAGAGAAAGTAAGTAAAGTTTTGTAAGTTTCAATCAGGGTGGTAGGGTGGTGCTAGGGAGGAATACAGTCCTCTAAATTCTAGTTGGTGCTAGAAGATATTCTGGGAGTTGGTGCTTCCATCTAGTGGGTGCTAGAGAAACCTGGGAGTTGGTGCTTCCATCTAGTTGGTGCTAGAGAAATCTGAGAGTTGGTTCTCTATGCAAGTTGTGTCTTGCTATCAGAGGTTGTAGCCTCATATTTGAGTTGGAGCTCAAAGACTGTGATGTCCATGAAAGATGGAGCTTAATTGACATCCTAAGAAGAAGAGGTTTTCACCCTTTATGGGTTTCCTCATGAAAATCAATGTCTCTGTGTATTCTATGTGATTGATCAAATATTGTATATCTATGCATGTTAAGTTATCAACAACACATTAAATAATAATCTAGAAGGAATAAAAAATAATAGGAAAAGTTTCAAGCTTATTTACATAACTGATTCACCTCCCCCCCCCCTCTCATCTATATTTCCAATAGTGGATATAGCCCATCTTTGGTGAACCAAGTTAAATATCTATGTTATGATGTATGTTGTGTTTTGATGAATTTCTTTTATGTTTTGTTTACGACACACATATATTGTATGAATGGTCAGTATGCATATATTATTTGATGTTTCCTCGCATATGGTATAATGAATGAATGTTAATTATAACGAATATGATGATTGTTTCCCATTCCTCCATGACTGTAGAAACTTGGTTCCTATAGTCCCCTTAGATAACTCGATTAAGACTTCACATGCTTGCAGGTGATGCTGAAAGGGCCAGTATCGTAGGGTTTTGTTGGTGAACTAATGTTGAACCCTAGGTCAGCCCACTCTGCACCAACAAATGGTTCTGTTGTCAGGACCGGGATCTGCAACCGAGGGGAATGTGGAGACCAACTAAGGAAGATATTGGACAATGGTTAGACATGAATCATATCAATTTTGCAATATATCAGAATAACAACCCATGGATCAACACAGATAAATGGTTACAGAGGTATGTTTTTACAGATTTACATGAAATTTTCTTTGCTAATTTCCCGAATATTTTGGTTGAGTGGATACATAGGCTAGTTGAACAGAATGAAACATTCCAAACTGTTGTTATGAAGAATTAGACCCCTGAGTTGATTCAGGAAGTTAATACTATAAGAAATCAGATATTACATGCAATTTATTTCTATATGGATAGTATATTGGGAGGTTATGTTACCGAGTTTGTTATAGATTGTACTCAGTCATATAGTATTAGTGAGAGGGATTTATTTAAGAGTTCGCGTGGAAGATACTCGAAGTCACTTTATACTTGGATTAAGATGTTGTTGTGTGTTAAGGGGGTTATGAAAATGGAATCTGATTTCCCTAGTAGCTAAGTGCCTTCACCCATAGGGGGAACTGGGGGCTGACCAGGGAATGGTTTGAGTGTTGCAGGAGAGAATGAATGAGGAAAACATGAGCTAATGATGCCGAGAGAAGAAGAAGGTGTGACAGAAGAAGAGATTGGAGTATTACTGAGTGGAAAAGGATTTCGGTACAGTAGGAAGAGGACTATAGATGATAGAGAAGAGAAACATAATGAGTTTAAGGAAAGAGATACCGGTGTAATAATCCAAATCATGCCATGCATAGAAGGTCAACTCATTCTAGTAGAATAATATCCCACTCAGGCCATACTCTACGTTGAACCCACAAACCCTTGTGTGTTTCCAAAGTCCGAAGAAACTTTTTCAATTGTATTTAGTAAGGGAAGTAAAGATAGTCGCCAAGGTAAACAAAGTAGTGGAGGTAGTACAATAACCTAGATTTAGATAGAGTCACCGAGAAGGAATACTACACATAACACTATGGCGGGGGTAGATCCCACTTTAAGAATGCCTTTCTTTCATGGGGAAGGTTTAGAACATCTAAAACAACATTTGTTTATTTGTGAAACAATATGGATTATGAAGAATGTCCAAGATGATAATGCAAAGATTGTGCAGTTGGAGATGACATTCAGAGATTGCGCATTACTATGGTATATGAAGTATCAGAATACTACACCCGTGGGACAAGTCATAACATTGGAAGAAATAAAACAAGATCTGTTGAAAGAGTTATAGAAACCTAAGTCTGAGTCACAAACAGAGCCAAAGGAGATCAAGTAGATAGTGAATGAATCAACGTGGGATTATGATAAAAGATTCAAGATATTGAAGGGTCGGTTGACATTCTAGATTTCAAATGAGCAGCATAGGGAGTGATTTATTGTAGGATTGTTGCCACATATGCACTACCCTTTGACGCAACAGAATATTACGTCATTGTCAGAATCCATAGAGATTTATATGAAATTAAAAGCGCCCCCTGTAGGAGAAAATGGCATAGGGATGGCTCAAGCTCAATCATAGTTAGGAACATTGACCATTGAATTGCAAGAACTTTCTAAAGGGAAAGAAAATTGTGAAGAATTATGGTGTACTACATGAAAAAAGAGAGGTCATCATAAGAATGAGTGTCCAGCCTTTAGCGATTATTTAGCTACATGATCTATGAATCCCTTAGGGATATGGTGTGAGATATGCAAGATGATGGGTCATCACCCTACTGCTTGTCCATTGATGCAGAAATATCATAGTACTACTGGAAACTTGTTTTGTATTTTTTGTTAGTTTGTGGGACATGAAGAGAAATATTGTCATGCATTTGATCTGATGAGGGAACACACTACAGATGCATACAGATTCCAAGGAGAAGAATTAGAAGGAGGAGTTCCACATTATAATACTCCAAGAGGTTATAATCAAGGAGGAAGAGGAGGAAGAGGAGGTCGCAAAAGAGGAGGATTCAATAGAGGAAGAGGACCAATTATATGTTATAACTGTAATCATCCTAGGCATTTGGAACGAGACTGTTTGAACCCTTATACAACATGCACATACTGTAGACAATTGGATCATGTGATGGAAGACTGTTCGCAGCTAATTGCGAAGTGGTAAGAGAAGAGAAACCAGAATGTACAGATGATAGAAACATAAGTGCACGAAGATCAACCAAGAATAACAACAATTACGCATGGAGGAACAATAACCAAAGTTGATGCGATGGAACAAGGAAATCGGATCCACCATTGGGTAAGGAAAGAATCATATCCTTCTGTAGTGTTCGACCCTAGGAAATAGCAAGACACTTATAAGAAATTCAGGAAGGAGCTGATAGAACCATAATGGATAGCATCAGCTTCAACCACCCCACCTTTGTATGATAGGCCATCGGTGTATGATATGCCTCCAGTATATAACCATTCATAAAGGCAAGTTGAGAAGGTTGGTACTTTGAAAGGATTCTTAAAGAGATGTATAAAACTAATGAAAGATGAATCTGCTTTGAGTGTGCTGCGTGGAATGATCGACCATTGCACACAAGATAAAGAAATACCTGTCGCATAGTGAGTAGTTAACCATATGCATCACAAGAAAAGAATGAATAGGGAGTTTTGAATTAATCCACAAATAGGAGACTACGATATGGACAATATTATTTTGGATCTAGGATATGACGTAAATTCCATTTCGAATAAGACTTGGGAAATGATGGGAAATCCAAAGTTGATCTGGTTACCTATTCAATTGAGGTTAGAAAATCAACATAAGATTGTTTCAATTGGAAGACTGATAGGGGTAAGTGTTAGTATTGATGGAGTGTGCAACATAACATATTTTGAAGTAATTGAGATAGTGGATGGTAGTAACCCTTACCCAACGCTACTTGGACTTGATTGGGCATTTGAAAACTAGACTATCATTGATATGAAGAAGAGACAAATGGTATTTGAAGTAGAATACTTGAAAGTTACTGCACTGTTAGATCCCATAGAAGGACGAAGATATGTGGAACCAATAAAGGGAAAAGAGCTTGATAACCTTTATAATATGACTATGCAGATAGATGATTATGTTAGTCCTACAATTGATGGTGTACTTAGTTGGCGGAGTATCAATTCTTGAGCATCCGATTCAAAAGAAGCTCGAGAGAATTGGGAACATAGATTGCATGAAGTATCGACAAGGAAATGTGCTCGGATTACCCTCGCATTGTGCTGGATTGGAATTGAGGTATGTGAATCCCCGATGTACGATGGACTAACAGATGTGACTTATTTTGTAAATAAGTTTGAATTTCATATACCATAATAATAGAGATTACTAGCTTTAGATGTTTCATTGAAAGCCACTCCTGCAAGATGGTGGGATGTGCATAAGAGCAGGATAAAGAATTTCCAATAGTGCAGAAGGCTCTTAAAGGTCAGGTTCGGGACAAAGAATGAATATACTATGAAAAAGTATACTGGGTTGAGTTATCCTATAGATCATATTACATAGTGTACAATGACATGGAGTTCAATACCTAAGCAAGAATGAACACATTTGTTTGTACACACTCTAGACACAATCCCAAAGAATTGGTACATATAACTGGAAGTGCGCAGAGGAACATCAGAATGGGAAGACTTGACTCATAATTTCAAGTTAACTTTTAGTTTCGAAGACGATGCTCTTTTGATTGATTCAACCTTGCAGGTTATCAAGAACAATATATTTTCACCAGAAGAGTCGATGAGATCAATAACCTTGTATAGTGCACCCATATTTTCTGCGATGGTTGAAGAGGTTTTGGATTGTTATAATGTTGTCGAAGAATACCAAGAGGAGGAAGACCCAAGAAATTTTGCAAGTACCAAATACTGAAGGAGAGTGCACAGTAGAGGGTCCAGAACTTGAATCCGTTGTGTATGCAAAGTCATTGAAAACACGTAAAGTGAATATTGGTACAAAGGATAAGCCCAAGTTTGCGAACATTGGGGATTACTAGAGTGAAGAAACTGTGGATAAAATTGCTAATTTATTGCACGAATATTAGGACCTGTTCCCAACTACATTCTCAGAAATGAAGGGGATTGCTAGGGATTTAGGTGAGATGAAGATCCCTTTGAAGCCAGATGCTAAGATAGTGAAGAAGATACCATATATATTGAACCCAATATACAAAAAAAAGTGAAAGCAGAGATAGACAGTATGTTAAAAGATGAAATTATTAAACTTGTCATAGAGTCAAAATGGATCAGTCTGATGGTGGTTCATGATAAGACAACAAGGGGAATTAGAATATGCATAGATCTAAGGAAGTTAAATGATGCTTTCTTACATGAACCATTACAGATGAAGTGTTGGAGAACATAGGAGGACAATAAGCTTATTCATTCATGGATGGATTCTCAGGGTATGATCAGATCAAGATTGTGCAGGAGGATAGACATAAAACAACTTGTGTGATGTATGGGGATCTTACTAGTACACAGTTATGCCTTTTGGATTGAATAATGCACCAACAATATTTTCTCAAGTTTTTGTAGCATCTTTTAAAGAGTTTATTCATAAGTTATTAGAAGTATACTTAGATGATTGGGCATTTTTTAGTTTGTTGAATGACCATATTGATAATCTATGCTTAATGTTGGACATATGTAGATCGTTTCATATTTCATTGAACTTAAAGAAGTGTATCTTTTGTGCACCATTTGGGATCTTGTTAAGAAATGTAGTATGTAAACAGGGGATTTTGGTTGATCCTATGAAGATTGTTGTGATTGTTGATTTTCCACCACCTATTTTAGTGCGACAACTAAGAGAAATGTTGGGCCATACAGGGGACTACATGAATTTCATTAGAGGATACACAAATATCACAACCTAGTTGGAAAAGATGTTAAATAAGGAGGCAAAGTTTCAATGGAATGAGGAATGCTAGTAAGGTTTGGATACTTTGAAACAAAAACTGGTCACCACACCGATTTTAGTATTCTCATATTGAAAGGGGTTCCATGTGCATGTAGATGCATATTTTATAGCATTAGGCGCAATGCTAGCTCAGCTAGGAGAAGGAGATTTAGATCATCCTATTGAATTTTCCAGTAGGAATTTGGCAACTACTAAACATAACTACACGACTACGAAGCGAGAAGAATTAACAATGGTATAGGCACTGCAGAAGTTTAGGAACTACCTGTTGGGATCACACTTTAATATGCATATAGATCATTTTGCACTGAGATACCTAGTTAATAAGATAGTGTTGGGGGGAGAATATGCATATGGTTGTCATTGTTTCAGGAATATGACTTTGAAGTGATTGTGAAACCAAGAAATTTAAACTAAAGACCTGATAATTTGTAGTGCATATTATCATGAGAAGAGGTAGAAAATTTAGATGACAGTCTATCAGACATGCACTCATTTGTAATACAGCTAGTTGATGATTATTTTGCAGACATAGTCCAGTTCTTGAGCACATGAGTAGCCCCACCTGATTTTATAGTTGCATAGAAGAAGCAGTTAGTATTAAAGGAAACAAACTATCAACTTATAGTAGGGAATTTGTACAAGTTAGGCATAGATGGTATTATGTGATGTTGTGCATTGGAACATGAGATATATTTGATTCTAGTAGAGGCACATGAAGGAGTTGCATGAGGCCATTATGCAGGGAAAGCAATGACTCATAATATTTTACTCATAGGACTATGGTGGCCTACCCTTCATAAGGATGCTAAGGACTTATGTCATATGTGTGATGTCTTTTAGTGAGTTGGGAAGCCATTCAAAAGGAATGAGATGCCTTTAGTGCCTCAAGTTACCTTAAAGGATTTTGATAAATGGGAAGTTGATTTCATAGGACCAATCAATCCACCAACAAAGAGGTCAGGAGCAAGATACATCATTACTACGATAGATTACTTGACCAGATGGGATGGAGCAGAACCAGTCAGAGATTGCAGCTTGGAGACTGTTGCATGATTTTTGTTTGAAAATGTTGTTACAAGGTTTGGATGCCCAATAATACTTATGAGTGATCAGGGAAATCATTTTTTGAATAAGATGATTGTTGCTTTGAAAAAGGAAATCCAAATTCATCATCATAAGAGCACACCTTACCATCCTCATGCAAATGGAACAGTAGAAGCATTCAATAAGATCCTAGAGCATGCACTAGAGAAGATTTGTAATGTCAATTGAGATGACTGGGACTTGAGGATTCCTGCAGTACTTTGGTCATATTTGAATATGAGTAAGAAGTTGATAGGACAAACACCATTCAGATTAGTGCATGGACATGAAGTAGTTATGCCTATGGAATTCATTGTGCCAAGTCTGCACATTGTCACACTGAAAAAAATTACAGATTCTATGGAAGTAGAGAAAAGACTGTCAGAACTAGTAAAACTAGAGGAGGACTATTTTGTTGCAGGATTTCATCAACAAGTTCAGAAAGTGCGTGAAAAAAACATGGCATGACAAACATATTAAATAGAAGAATTTCTAGATAGGACACTTAGTTTTACTCTATGATAGCAAGTTTTTGCAGCACCCTGGAAAGTTTCAAATGCATTGGTTGGGTCCATATGTGATAAGATATGTGACAGAGGAAGTTGTTGTTAAGTTGGAGAAACTGAATGGGGACGTTGTGGAAAGATAGGTTAACGATAGTCGACTGAAACTAAATAGGGACAAATGGGATTCTACGCACTAGTATGAGCGCGTAGTATGTGTACCATATTACTTGTATAATAGTATTTGTATTATAGAAAGAAAAATAAAATAAGAAAAAGAGTTTGAGGCAAGAGACAAAAGGTTGAAGTTATGCATAGGGTATTGTTCAAACAGTTAAACTAGTAAGGATATAAACCAAAAAATGTCGTAGAGATGTAGAAAGAGGAAGGAATTGTGCAGAGGAAGGAGGATTGAATTGAGACAAAGATATGCTCAGAGGGTGGGAAAATCATTAAAGAACAAACATGATAGGAAAAAAATTAAAGACCAAACATGATGATGAGGTAGTGGAGATGTGTAGTCATAAATGAAAAATGACAAGAGGATTTTGATAGGCTAGAAAATATAGTGTATGATTCATTGGAGGATACAAAGTTAATGAAGAGTTAGGGAAATAATTGAATACGAATGCAAGTGGATTAGATTGGAAACTTGGGCACGAAGAAGAATGGAAACAACTGGTGACAGATTATAAAAGTATATGAGGAACTGATAGTAAAAGGTTATTATTGTTCGATCATTCAGAGAGACATAAAGAGTCGAGCGAGTTTGATAGAGTCGAGCATGTAAGATACAAACGTGAGTTAGTTGTAGTGAGAAATGGCACAACCAAAGACAGGATAAGCCTCATCAAAACAAAAGAAACAATGCACTAGGAAAACATCGATACCTGTATTCAAGGAAACCTCGAGAGCGTCAATGTCAGGGCCAAGCCCAGGTAACTTCCCGAAGGATTATGGGCCACCCAGGACCTGACAAAATATGACCTAGAGAAAATAGAAGATCAAGTAAAGGAAGTGATGGAAAAATCAGATCAAGTAAAGGAAGTGATGGAAGATCAAGTAAAGGAAGTGATGGAGATACACATGTATGTGCAGGAGAAGATAACTTCATTGCGTCCACTTTTGGAAGTAGCCAAGATAGCACCAGAGAAAATGATAGAGGAAGAACAAACATAGAGTACAGTGAAGATTACATAAGGAAGACCGATGACCTCTCAACCATCAGAAGTATCAACAGAGCGTCGAATGATAAAGATATTACCAGGGGATATAGAGTTCCCCTCGACAAAGATACATGAGAAAGCACAAGCATTAAGTCATATTGACTTAGTCTTGTCATAGTTACTGATGAATGCATTAAAGGGTTTGCAGAAAAGTGTTATGCATGAAATAAAATTGCACATAGAGTTGACAAAGATGAAGTTGACCAAAGTGACAAATGATAATACGACATTGCATATAGAATACAACAAAGTTATGATGGAGCGGGATGAGGTTGAATAGAAAGAAGAAAGGTTACAACAAGCAATCCAAAAGGTTTATAGAGACATTCTAGAAGTCATGATGGAAGTAGATGCTCCATTAGAAGAGAAAATTTTGAAGATTAGCGAAGCCATTTGGGGCTTCCACCCAAAGATAGTAGACTTAGAAGTGTGCACTATGCCCAACACTCCACCTAAGGAAAGGGAGCAAAGGGAGAAGAGAACGACGAAAAGAATGGAAAGTTTCAAGAGTTTTGAGGAGGAATGTGCCAAGTTTTATGAAGAAAGCACAAAAGTATGGAATTAGCTAACAAAAGATGTAGAGTTGCAAGGAATAGGGAAAAAGTTGCAGGATGCACAAGAGAAGGCACAAAATTTTAAAGAGACAATGAGAACTCTACCACCAGTAGGAAAGATGGTTGCAATCACAGAGAATAGGTAGATGTACTTAGACATGAATCAAATGAGAGTAGAACAACAGGCTCGTGCATAGAATATTGAGATGTTGTAGGAGGAAGTGTTCTGGATAACAAAAGAACTTACATTTGAGAAAGGCATAGTGAAGCAGGTAGTGCAAGAGAGAGCAAAGAAGATGAAGACCCACATTACTGTAGAGACAACAGAGGGGATTTTGCAGTAGGAAACAAAAGTAAAAGAAAAGGTCACGACTGCAAGAGAAATGTTCCAAAATTTCATGGCAACGTGGAAGAAGGCCTGAAGTGGCTCGAGATGAGCCACAAGTGAGTGTTGGGGACCTGTTGGAGCAGGAAATCTTGGGAATAGTTTTGGGAATTGAGCAGGAGCAAATTGTGTGACAAGTCGACTAAGGAACAACACGTGCAGAAGAAGGAAGGAAGTTGGCGCATTTTCAAAAGTCAGTGCACGTGAAAAGTAGAAGTTAGTTAGAAGTAGTTGGGCATTTTTGTCCACATTGTAATGGGCTAAGCCCTAATGTAAAAGTATAAATATGTAAAATATTTTCGGGTTAGGGGGTGCGATGAGTATGTCTTTAGAGAGCATGTTTTGGTAGTGAAGTCAAGAGCTAAGTGAATATATGTTGTGACAAACCGTAGTATGGTAGTGAAAATAAGAGACTAAGAGAGCATCTAGGGCATTTTGGATCTGTTAGAAGAATAATGTATGAGAAAAATGCGCATCTTTTGTAATGAATGCCCGAACAATAAAATGAAGAAGCTAGCCATTGTGGATGTAGCCCATCTTGGGTGAACCACATTAAATATCTATTTTATAATGTATGTTGTGTTGTGATGAGTTTATTTTCTGTTTTATTTATGGTGCACATATATTGTATGAATGGTTAGTATGAATATGTTATCTGATGTTTTTGCGCATATGATATAATGAATGAATGTTAAGTATAAAGAATATGATGAATGTCTCCCATTCCTCCATGATTGCAGAAACCCGGTTCCTGCAATCCCCATAGATACCTTAGGTGAGACTTCACCTACTTGTGGGTGATGCTGAAAGGGACGGTATCATAGGGTCTTGTTGGTGAACTAATGTTGAACCTTGGGTCTGCCCACTCTACGCCAACACATGGCAAGGCAAGGCATGGCATGGAAGACATGGCAATGAAAGGCATGGCATGGCAAGGCAAGGCATGGAAAGGCATGGCATAGCAAGGTAAGGCATGGATTGGTAAGGCAAGGCATGGCTTGGTATGGAAAGGAAAGGAAAGGTATGGAAAGGCAAGGTAAGGCAAGGTAAGGCAAGGTAAGGCAAGGAAAGGAAATCCAAGCCAATACAAGGTAGGGAAAGGCAAGGCAAGACTATGCAAGGAAGGAAAGCAAGGCAAGAAAAGGCTAGGAAAGCAAGGAAATGAAAGGCAAGGGAAGGATAGACATACTTCCCTAACAACAAAAAAGAACCACAAAATACAAGAATACCATAACAACCATGAAATGAAGCCAAAATTTCAATCATTCATAAATCTGAAAAATTTGTTCAATTATTCCTTTTACATACCTATGGTCATTCAAGTAGACTATCGGGATCACTTCTAATACTGACAGTCTCCATTAACTTCTCATGCTTAGTGTAAGGAAAGAAGTATCGTACCTTTCACGAGTTCTTCCTTGGCATTGTTTGTAGTTGGAGGTTTGTAGAAACAACCAAGTTTGTAAAGTGGTATACAACTTCACCTGGTCTATAATATTGATATATATAACCATCTTTCTTCCATATTCTTTCATCCGATGTGAGATATTCTCCTTTAATAACCATCGACCCAATCATAAATTCAATGCCTTCAGAGTCTGTTACTGATCACATGAGGGTTTGCTTTCCCTCTAAGCATTGTGTCAGCCAATAGTCAGTACCCCACTCATTACCCCTTGTGGAAACCATTGTGTGTATGTGCCCTACAAAAAATGGAGTGCAAACACATGAGTCCACTAAAATGACCAAAGAATAAAACATTGATGCTAGTTATTAAAAAAATAATAGAAGGTTGCAATGAACCTAGCAATACGAGATCTGAGACATGATCATAATCTGCTAAAATATTTGATTGGTCCTCCTCCAACTAGGATAATTCCATAGTTATAAGTTGACCAATGAGGAGTGATAGATGATCCTATATATCGACCCAGTCTGTGGATTCACAATCCTTAGGGATGCTTGGTATGGAAAGGAAAGGAAAGGTATGGAAAGGCAAGGCAAGGCAAGGTAAGGCAAGGAAAGGAAAGCCAAGCCAATACAAGGTAGGGAAAGGCAAGGCAAGACTATGCAAGGAATGAAAGCAAAGGCAAGAAAAGGATAGGCAAGCAAGGAAATGAAAGGCAAGGAAAGGATAGACATACTTCCCTAACAACAAAAAAGAACCACAAAATACAAGAATACCATAACAACCATAAAATTTCAATCATTCATAAATCTGAAAAATTTGTTCAATTGTTCCTTTTACATACCTATGGTCATTCAAGTAGACTGTCAGGATCACTTCTAATACTGACGGTCTCCATTAACAGTGTAAGTCAAGAAGTATCATACCTTTGATGAGTTCTTACTTGGCATTGTTTGTAGTTGGAGGTTTGTAGCAACAACCAAGTTTGTAAAGTGGTATACAACTTTACCTAGTCTAAAATATCGATATATCTAACCACCTTTCTTCCATATTCTTTCATCTTGTGTTAGATATTCTCCTTTAATAACCATCGACCCAATCAGAAATTCAATGCCTTCAGAGTCTTTTACTGATCACATGAGAGTTTGCTTTCCCTCTAAGCAACGTGCCATCCAATAGTCAGTGCCCCACTCATTACCCCTTGTGGAAACCATTGTGTACATGTGCCCTGCAAAAAATGGAGTGCAAACACATGAGTCCACTAAAATGACCAAAGCATAAAACATTGATGTTAGTTATTAAAAAATTAATAGAAGGTTTCAATGAACCTAGCAGTACGAGATCTGAGACATGATCATAATCTGCTAAAATATTTGATTGGTCCTCCTCCAACTAGGATAATTCCATAGTTATAAGTTAACCAATGGGGAGTGATAGACGATCCAATATATCTACCTAGTCTGTGGATTCACAATCATCCCATTCATTACTACTACATGGACCACAGAAACAAGAGAGTTTTCTCGTCCACATTTCAACTATTGCATTGTCTGATGTTCGAATTGAATGGAATCCATGAGTTCCCTATTTTTTTTTCATTCATACCACTATAATCGATCTATCGACCACCTCCAAAAAATATCTATGTACATGTCCTTTCCTAGATGTTTGGTATTCACGGGTTCTTCTTCCCTCTCCCATTACTGAAGAACACCATTCACCAATGGATTTTTCATCTTGAATGAGGGAAGTAGTTTTGAACTTCATTTCTTGTCTGTGTAACACTATTTTGATGCATGTGCCTGCTCCATCATGCCCCTCTTTCCTGTACCCAGACTAGAAATAGTTCAAGGCAAGGAAAGACATGACAAGGTAAGGAAATGCAAGGCATGGCATGTAAAGGCAAGGCATGGTATGACATGGAAAGGAAAGGCATGGAATGGAAAGGCAAGGAATGGCTTGGAAAGGCAAGACACAACATGGAGTGTCAAGGAAATGCATGGCATGGAAACTCAAGGAAAGGCAATTCATGGCATGGCAAAGAAAGGCATGGCATGGAAAGGAAAGACATGACATGGCTTGGAAAGGCAACACATCGCAAGGCAAGGAATGGCATGGAAAGGAAAGGCATGGCATGGAAAGGCAAGGAAAGGCATGAAATAGCATGGCATGGCATGACATGGAAAGGAAACTCAAGGCATGGCATGGAAAGGCGTGACATGGCATGGAAAGGAAATACATAGCATGACAAGTCATGGCTTGGCAAGGCAATGCATGGAAAGGTAAGGCAAGGCATGACATGGAAATGTGAGGCATAACATGTCTTGGAAAGGCAAGGCATGACATGACAAGGCAAGATATGGCATGACAAGGCAAGGTATGGCATGGTAATTCAAGACAAGGAAAGGCATGGCATGACAAGGCAAGGCATGGCATGACAAGGCAAGGCAAGGCATGGCATGGCATGGAAAGACATGGCATGGAATGGCAAGGCAAGGAAAGCTATGGCATGGAAAATCAACGCATAGTATGGCATGCCATGCAATGGAATGGTTTGGCAAGGTAATTCAAGGGAAGGAAAGGCATGACATGTCATGGCATGGCATGGAAAGGAAAGGCATGAAATAGCAAGGAAAGGCAAGGCATGGCATGGCATGGAAAGGCATCACATGTCAAGGCATGGCAAGGAAAGGCAAGGCATGGGATGGAAAGGAAAGGCATGGCATGGATTGGGAAGGCAAGGCATGGAAATAAAAGGCATGACATGGAAAGGCAAGGCATGGCATGACAAGTCAAGGCAAGGAAAGGCATGACATGGGAAGGAAAGGAAATATGTGGCATGGATTGGAATGGAAAGGAAAGGCATGGAATGACAAGGCAAAATATGGCATGGATTGGCAAGGAAAGGTATGACAAGGCAAGTCATGGCATGGCAAGGCAAGGCATGCCATGGCATGGAATGGAAAGGAAAGGAAAGGAAAGGCACTACATGTCATTGCAAGGAAAGGCATGGAATGACAACTAAAGGTAAGGAAAGGAATGGAATGGAAAGGCATGGAATGACAACTAAACACAAGGAAAGGAATGACATGGAAAGGAAAGGCATGGCATGGCATGGGATGGCTTGGAAAGAAAAAAAATGGAAAGGAAAGACATGACATGGAAAGGCATGGGATTGCATCACATGGAAAGGAAATTCAAGGCATGGCATGGCATGGCATGCCATGGAAAGTCAAGGCAAGGCAAGGCATGACATGGAAAGGCAAGGCATGGGATGGAATGACATTACAAGGAAAGAATTTTCAAGGAAAGGTATGGCAAGGCAAGGCATGGGATGGCATGGAAAAGCAAAGAAAGGCATGGCATGACAAGGAAAGGCAATGAAAGGCATGGAATGGAATGCCATGCCAAGGCAAGGCAAGGCATGTAAAGGCAAGACATGGCATGGCATGGCATGGCAAGAAAAGGCATGGCATGGAAAGGCATGGCATGTAAAGGCAAGGCATGCCATGGCATGACATGGAAAGGAAAGGCATGGCTTGGAAAGGAAAGGTAAGGTATGACATCACAAGGTGAGGCATGGCATGGAAACTCAAGCCAAGCCAAGGTATGGCATGTAAATTCAAGGCATAGCATGACATGGAATGGCATGGCTTGGAAAGGAAAGACATGGCAAGGCCAAGCATGGCATGACATGGAAAGGCAAGGAAAGACAATGCAAGGCATGACATGGCATGGAATGGAAAGGTAAGGCAAGGCATGGGAAGGAATGGCATGGCAAGATGTTGGCACAGGGACAGACCCAGGGTTCACTTCAAGAGCGCACCAACAAAGCCCTAGCTACTGGCCCTTTCGGAAACACCTGCAAAGCAGATGCAGTCTCACCCAAAGCAGCTATGAAGGGGTTGCAGGACAGAGATGTCTACAACCAAGGGAATATCAAGTGGATCTAGTAGAACAACAACACATTATGCACCTATCTTTTATCAAGTTAGATCTACCCTACACAGTTATAGATTTGATCTAACACATGAATGCAAATAACAAGATAACAACAACATAGATCAAAGCATCAACCATACATCCACAACACAAGGTATACGTTGTTCACCCTCTCCCTAGGGCTATGTCCACAGAACTGTGCTTATGATTTATTAAGGTAAAGCATACATCTCTTGTCTGCGCTCTCAGATAGAAAATCTTCTTTATTCTCTCTCTTTCTCTCCCCTTTCCTGTGCGCCCAGCTGCAGGACTTGATCTTCGCACACAGCTGAAGATCTTACAATACCAGAAGGTTCTCTCTCTCAGCACTTCTCTCTCTCAGTACAATGATCTCTCACACAATGATAGCACTAGATCAACACAACACTCCATGACCGACCCAACCCAGGTCCTCTTGACCTTTATTTATACATTACAATACCTCACCGAAAGCCTTAGGTTGAAACCTAGGTGCCAAAACCCTAGGTGTCTAAAACCCTAGGTCAACTTGACCCTCTTTTTTCAGGCTTCGCCAACCTATCTTTCCTTCCTTCTCGCGTGGTGCTCCAAAGCATTCAACGGTGGATTTTCCCACTTTCTGAGTCGTCCTCGGTCCATCTTCCTTGTTGACCTGTCATCCTCGATCTCCTCATCCAACGGCTTTCTTTTCTGCACTTCACTCCATCTTTTCTGCTCTTTTTCTCACTACGACCCAGTGTCAATCATTGTGTCTCCCATGAAGCTTGCTTTTTACCTTTTCTTTCTTGTACTTCGCTTCCTTCCATAACCAAGGGCAAACACAAGGCAAGGCATGGCATGACAAGGAAATGCATGGAATGTCATGGCATGGCTTGGAAAGGAAAGGCAAGGTAAGGCAAGGCATGGCATGGAATGACATGGCATGGCAAGGAAAGACATGGCATGGCATAGCATGGAAAGGAAAGGAAAGGGAATGCAATGCATGGAATGTCATGATATGGGAAGGAAAGGCATGAAATGGCATGGCAAGGCAAGGCAGGGCAAGGGATGGAAAGGCATGGCATGGCAAGCCATGCAAACTTTTTCACCTAGACATAAAATGTCATAAACACTTTATTGGAGGGAAACAAAATTTGTGATATGAAGTTAAGTCATGTGTCCCTAGAAAAAATCTTTTTTATTTCTTGTGATGAGAAATGTTTCTTTTTTTGTTATTCTTGTTTCATTGCAATCCACATTTTTATTTGAATTTTTCCTTGTATAATGTTATGGAAAGATATATTTATTGTTGTATAGGTTAAAATGGAAATATACATGGAAAGACATGCAAGGATGGGTTAGTTTATTTTAGATCATATTGGTGTTCTAGGGATTTGTAAATGTAACGACCTATATTTTGTGTTAAGAACCAAATATCAATATAGCATAGAAAAACTTTAGAATAAGTACTCAATGCCTTGAAAAAGAGATAATTTCAGATAATAAGCCTCTTTGAGGGGGTAACCTCCTTTTACCCCACATAAATGTTCAAGTACAAGATGATTCCAAATGAAAATGTCTCCTTGGTATATATAGGAGACTAGGAGGTATTGTTGAAATTACTAAGACAACTGAGAGGGGGGGGGGTGAATCAGTTGTAATTGAGCTTAAACAATCTTAACAATTAAAACATTATTAATCTTTCTTCAAGTGATCATAAAAAATATACAACACATGGACAGTAAAAGTAAAGAGCATCAGTCATACATAAGGTATACACAGAGACAGATTTTTCACGAGGAAACCCATAAAGGGAGAAAACCTCTTCTTCTTCGAAATGATAGGCAGTCTTTTAAGTTCAGTACATCATCTATAATTGAGCACCAAATCAATGTGAGGCTGCTACCTCTGTTTTACAAGCTGCAACTTGTTTGAGAGCACCAACTCTCTGGTTTCTCTAGCACCCACTAGAAGGAAGCACCAACTCCCTTAATGTTCCAGCACCAACTGGATGGAAGCACCAACTTC
>ML781643.1:267725-312808 GCA_009831015.1 Picea engelmannii | reverse complement strand
TCCTTGTGTCCTCATCATGAATTTCATGGGATACATTTTCACTTTCAGGTGTCCTCTCTATTAGGAAATTTTTCAATCCTTCCATGATCTCCCCTTTTAAAGCATCCATCTTAGTATTTATTGCCTCAAACTTAGCTTCTATTAAATCCATCATCTCTTGTAGTTCATATTTTGTTACTGTATTCTTTTGTAAATCATTTATGTCCCTACGCATTTTTTCACCTTCATCAAGAGTCCAAGTAGTATTGTATGGAGGCTTATTTGGTGTAGAAGTTCCCTTTTTTGGTGGCATGTTGGCCAAATATCACTTTAAACCTTGATTTTGAGGTGATTTTGCTAGACAATCTTCCTTTTATTGTATCTCCAAACTTTCGGCCCTTCTGAGGATGAAATTTTATTTTTTGTAGGTCTCTGATATTTCTTCTCTTCAATTCCATAGGTCTGATAAAAATTGGATGTGCCAAGTGGAATTTACGGTAACTTTCCCACAACTTGCTGATTTTTTTCCTTTCCAGGAGATCTCACTTGTATAGCGTGCCCCACACAAAATAATTGATATAAAATTATTAAACTCGTACCCAAACTACTACGAGATGTCCACTATCCAATGCAACTAGTCTCATGCAATTTGGATGCTCTAGGAATAAATTATGATTGTTTTACCCGGAACACCTGCTTGAGACTAGTCAATAGGACTAGTCAGATACCCTATCTTCCACAGGGTTTATCTACAAATTTAAGATTAACCAGAAGCTGAAATTTCTACCAAAAATACCTTACTAAGTTTTGTGAATAGCCTCCATATTTCAGGGTCTGAAACGTTACAGAAAAATTTTTATATCGAAAATTCAGCAATGACTCAATTCTGGATGATTTTAGAACCCTATCTTACAAAGGTTGTATCTCCGAAAGTATAAGGCCTCGGGAGATGAAATTTTAACCCAACGTACCTTGATCTATATAATAAATATCCTCCAAGACGTTCCTTCTGAATCATTGTAGAAAAAAAGTTATAGCAAAAATTCCACGGTGTCTCAGATGTAGCAACGAAACCCCAAGACCTTGAGCTCTGATACCATATGTTAAGAACCAAATATCAATATAGCATAGAAAAACTTTAGAATAAGTACTCAATGCCTTGAAAAAGAGATAATTTCAGATAATAATCCTCTTTGAGGGGGAAACCTCCTTTTACCCCACATAAATGTTCGAGTACAAGATGATTCCAAATGCAAATGTCTCCTTGGTATATGTAGGAGACTAGGAGGTATAATTACAACTAATGGAATAAAGCCAACATAAATAAAATAACATTACTAATGTAATATGCCCCAATTAAGGGGTAATGAGCCAATATTAGGGCTTAACATTTTGGCCTTAGAAGGTTAGAAATTTGATTTTTACTCATCTTAGTGATTCATTGCTTAGTATTTGTTGGGTTTCGTTAGAATGATATAAATAGTTGATATGCATACATTTGCACCTATTTATGTGTTGTAGGATATTATTTTTATTGTTATGTGTTTATGATGATCATAGTTATGTGATTTGTTTAAACATTCAAATTGAAATGTGAAACTTTGGAGCTTTATGCACTACCCATATGTGAAATATTTCTTGCCTTTAGTATGATTGTCAACACCATTTAGGTAAGTCACATTTCTTTCCTCAAAATTTCTTTAATGTACAATACTAATTAAATGTTTTGTTAAATTTTATTAGTTTTCGGGTCTTTAAGTCAAGTAACCAGCACTAAATATAGAAAATTAATATATTTATGGTTCATGACCTTGAGTTTATTTTTCATTTAAAAAAAACCATTTTTAAAAGATCAATAATTTTTCCTACCAATTATAAAGTTTGAAGATTAATATATTTATGATTCATGGACTTGAGCTTATAAGTAGATTTGTCGAAGATCATATTGAAAAATAATTAAAATATAATTACTTTTCTTGCATATCATTGTTCTTAGTTAAATTTTAGTCATTGTGATCTAGATCACTCTTATGTGATGTATTAGTTTGTTTTCTTACAAGTTTGCAATATTGCAAATTGATGATGATGTTTTATTAATTTTGAGGCATCCTCTTTTGTATATGATAATTTCCTTGAAAGTAGTATTTTAAGGTGGACTCAAGTGTCATCCATCAACTTTGAGTGCTTTGATTCCTTTTCCATTGACCATATGCATCCACCAAGTGCACCTAAGTGTGTCCAGTGGATTGGAAATTAGTTTAATTTTATCAATGTTGAAGGAAATGCATGCCCTACGCATATCAATCTCGACTCACTAAGAGACAGATACCTTTCATTTCTCTTTCCACTCCTCAAATACTAACTAATCTCAATCAAAAGTATTGAATGTGTTAGCTATTGTTACTTAGGAGTTATACATAGCTCCATGTTATAGATTTATTTATATATTTCACACCCTTTAATATTTCTCCATTTATATCCATAATCTTCAACCAATCAATGAGATTGATGATGTTGTTTGAGATGACATTTACAAAAGGTGACATTTACAAAAAGTACCATTTCATCACATGTATTTGAACTTTAGGATTCTAAACACTAAAATAGTGTTATATGTTGAAAATTTTCTTGGGCTACATTGTACAACATTTTGGCAAGCTTAATGGAGAATTTGAGGTATATTTTCATTTGATGTTTCGCTTTTTTGTGCACTCGTATTTTTTGTGTTGATTTTGTATGAAGAAGCCCTTGTAACATGTTGTGATTTCCATTATAATGAACCATGCTTCATTTTGGATAGAGTAATGTGAGGTTCCAATTCTCTTATTTCTATTGTGATTATGTTAGCCTACATTATTGTTATTATTGGTTCCTGGAGTCTTAACTAGGATGAGACTTCAAATTTTTGTCAAATTTCATTAATTGCGTATGGATTTATCACTTTGCAATTTTTCCACCATAAGAGATTCATTAATGCGTAACACAATTATTTATAATCACTTTAGAAAAAATGAACTATTCTTACTTTCATAGACTTCCTTAACACTTTAAAAAGTAATTAATCAAATTAAATAAAATCATATATTCATACACTTTGAAATTCAAACACTTTGAAATTCATACATTCATCAACAAAAAATGTAGAAACAATGAGATTCATAAAAAATGTGCCATGAAATATGTGTGTGTGTGTGTGTGTGTGTATTCAACATTGTAGTTTTACATAATGGCACCTCGTGCCCAATATACAAAACAACAACAAGTGCCCTAACATAAAAAAAACAACCATATGGTGGCCTAGATACAAAATGGCAGTAATTGGTCAATCATTGACTGCTTCCACCCTTGTCACCCTCATGAGCATCCTGGAGATATATATTTCTTCTCTTTCTAGAAGAATCACCTTGAGTGGTTCTGAGCCTGGGCGTGCTTTGTCACTTCGGGGACTGCACAAAGAAAAAACATTGTTATAAGTTTTTCTCCACAATGAATTAAAAGACTTACAAAATGATACTTTGTAATTTAACATAAGACAACTCACCGCATATGGTATTGAAAATTGTGATGGTGTTACCCTCCTCCACGACCCTAATCTCTCCACGATGCCACCCTATGTCAGTTACAAGGATTAAATCATGAAAATTAAACAAATATGCATAAAATCAATTTCATGATACAAAAAAATGATCATCAAAACATTATCTCATCGTGAATATCTCGGGCCTCGATGGTGACTCACTGGTAGGTGGAGCACTCAATTGTACAACCTACTTTGAGGCAACCTCTATTGTGGCAGCCTCGGTGGATGGAACTGATGGATATGGTGGTGGGGGTGGGTGTCATATAGGTGCATCCACTATGGATGGCTGCAATGTAAGAGGTGGTATAGATGGGTGGCATGCAGGTGCATCCACTGAGGATGCATGGAATAAAAAAGATATTGGGGGTGGGTGGTAATGGACCCCCACAGGTTGTACAAGTGATGGCAGTACTCTTGGCTTGGAGTCAAGTAACCCAAAAATTTTGGCCAGGTGCCCAGGGAGAGGACTAGTACTATAACTAGCAAAACTATCAACAACTTGCATACATATTAATAATATTGAACTATTAGTACCAAATAGTAAAATTCAACAACATAAATACAACAAATTTGAAATTTAAATGATATTTAACTCTACACATGATACCTGTGATGTAGGTAACTTGTCCATCCCAGGTGGACATTCCTCAACATCGCCTGGTCCCACAACCTGTAGAAACACAAGAAAACTAAAAATTTGAGGATGCCATAAAATAAAGAAATGACTATGGTGAATTTATCAAATGTGACACATACCTGTGTATGGGCTACACCAAATGAGTAGGTTGCCTCTATTGCTGCGTTAGTGGTGGAGACAAAAACTAATGCATCCATGGGTGTAGAGGGTCTGTTATATGGGAATAACAACTACAAAACAACATATAATAAAATATCGATATAAATACATGGAATACTATATAAATATATAACGATGATGAACATAGAGATGGTTAACATACTAACCTCCTCCATTAAGCTTTGTTTTCCACTAGCCTCCATAGACCCATAACAAGTATGCCCGCAACTCGAGCAGTTGTGAGGTTCACATGAATGACTGTTATGTCCATGTGCCCTCTCCTCAGTGCACTCTTTTGTATGGGGTAGAGCTCCAACCCCTATATCAATGTCATCGATAGGAACCTCCTGTCGAGATAATGCAACAAAGCTACCGTGTTGCATTAGGCTCTGAGTCAATGATGATATAGCTACATGTACCTGCTACAATATTTATGCAACAAGAGGATGTTGGGCAGGGGGGTCAGGCCTTCACTTGAGAGGATGAGGAACTAACATGAGATCATGATTAACATGCTCTCAGTCTTGTGTGGACCCTCGACCCACCCTATGGAAGTCACCCATGTCGTAGTTGACATGGTGACCCAAAATAAATTCATCCCATAATTTTTTCAAAAAATATAAAGACACGTCCTTGTTATTGCAGGGAGGTTTATCAAATACCATGTACCACCTATCCATCTAGTTTTGACTAATTTGTGGGTGGATGCCCTAGTCAATGTAAATGCATTTCTTCTTGACAGGTGGTTGTTGTCTTTATCAAGGATCTATACAAATAGACATCAGTTCTTGTTTTGAAATACCCAAGTCTCTAACTCGGTTTCTATCCATTCCAATGTTGTAAAACTCAAATATTCTTGCCCTATATTCATAAATAAAAGTCAATTTCCCTTGGGCAATTGCAATAGACCTCACAATGATGTCCAATAAAGTGGCCAAGGAATCTCTTCTTGGTTCACTTGTTCCCCTTAATTCATTTGCAAGTGTTCTCAATGTGGCCAACCCCTCATCAATTTGTGTGTTTATAGTGGGTGGTTGTGGTGGGTTGGGGTTTTCCTTACCTTGGTCTGCTGGTGGGCGGTTTACATTGTCTCTAGGTTCCATTTTATAATATATGTTGCAATTTAATAAGACATGGCATGCAAATTAGGTCGGTTTTTAAAATTAAAATAGAAAATTACAAAAAACATCAATACATATTTTAAGAAATAAAATAAAAAAACCATAAAGTAATCTCATTGCTTGTAAATTATCTATAGTTATTTTTAAAGGGGAAATGTTAGGCAATGTAAGAGGTGAGTCTATGAATTTTCTAGATAAGATTTATCTATAAGATTGCAAATTTCTATAATTTAGTTTCTTTTAGAATATATTAAATTAATTGAATAAAAGTAAAAATTACTAAATTGGGAGGAAAAGAAGAGAAATCAAGCATACATGGCTTGACTGGGACACAATGGCAAGATATTGACATAGCTCCTCCTCTCTATTTTCTAAATGAGGGTAAAAACATGAGCACGATGTTTGCAAATGGGCACAAATCATGCCCACGACCCATTAAAAATTTTGTATCAGAGGAGCACGTGCATGTTCTTGGGAAATACATTCCTGCCGATGAACCTATGTGGCAAGCTAAGTGGAGGTTCGAGCTTTGCCAAACCTATATCATCAAGAACACATGCATATTACAGAGAATGTGCATGCGTTCCTGCAAGTGTGCGTTGCTACTGACCCCCTTGCCATATTTTCATCCACCAACTTTGTGCACACACCCTTCATCTATCCTTGGGGTGCATTTGCCTATAGGAAAACATTATTTTTCCTTAAAAATGCTAGAGCCATATTTTACTGGGCCATGTTTTATGCATTCAATGACATCAAAAATATTGTCAAAGCATATTTGGATGACTTATCCACTAAGTCAAAGAAAAGAGTTGATCATCCATCTCATCTTCATGTAGTTTTTGAAATATGTCAGTTATATAAAATTCATCTGAATCTACACAAATGCATATTTTGTGTCATGTGTGAGTGATTGATTGGTTTCATAGTGTCCAAGTAAAATATAATGGTCAACCCATTCATAGTGGAAGCAATAGTTTAATTTCCATCCTCGTGAAATATTTTCCAATTATAGCGTCTCTAAGGAAAGACAAGTTTTTTACATTGATACATTAACAATTATGTCAAGATCACAAAAGGTTCCATGTTCCTTTTGAAGAAGTGAGTTCCATTTGTATGGGATTATTATGTGCCATGGTCATTTGATGCCTTGAAAAATGTCTTTATGTCCATCCCACTGTTGAGACCACCAAACTGTAGCCAAGATTTCTTATTGTGTCTATCTAGAAACATCTAAGCCAACCATTGGTATGGTTTTGTTTTAGAAGGATGGTTCACAACAAGATCATGTGGTGTACTATCTAAGAAAAGGTCTTTCTAGGTATGATCTATGATGCTCTCATGTTGAAAACTTGGTGTCGGTAGTAGCTCATGCTGTCCAAATACTTTGATATTACATCCTTCTTCAATGCATCATAGTGAGTATAAACGTCAATCCAATGCATCATATCTTGTCCCAAAGATTAATCAAAGGCAAGTATTCCAAGTGGATAGTAATATTGTAATAATTTGATTTATATTTTGCCTCTACTAAAGTGAATAAATATCTCTCTTTTGTAGAGATGATGTCAGAGTAACCTCAAGATAGTTAGGGTTAGTTTGAAACTGAATCATTTCTTGATGAACATTTATTCCTCGTTTCCTTATCTGATACATGGCATGAAGACATCCTAGTGTATCTCCAAACTCAATAGTTCCCTTCTCACCTCTCTCTTAATAAACATTAGTGCATTCGCCATCACGTGAAGAGCTATCTCATTATCGATGACATTTTTTAATCATTGAGGGGTCAACCTTGTGTTACTTAGATGTTTTACTCATGAATAGTCAGAGAAGGTTATCAATGACTATCAAAGTGGAGCAATCCCAACGTTAAAAAAAAATAAAAGTCATAGAACATTGAAGTAACTATATGTGTAACAAGGTGATTCCAATATTTAGAATTGTCGAGGTGGGCAATACCTTACATAATCTAAATGGCTTTCCTTAGAGAAAATATTGTCTATGTTTCCTAATTTGAAAGCTAAAGAACATAAGTTGTAAAAAGGACACTCAATGTGGAACATTGTTTACCAAGGAGGGCAACTGATTCAAGTGATAGACATAGTGCAACACTTAAGATTTCCATAAGCACTAGCACTCTACACTTGTTCGCAAGGTTTTTTCTAATACATCACCATAAGCCAAACATTCTAATGCATTGAATATTATGTTCCAACAATTTAATGTAGATAAACACTAGCAAGTTACACAAACACTTTCCAACACCAATGACAAGTGTACTAAGTAGTATTAAATATAGGTTAATGATATAAAAAGATCTTTATAATATATAAAATTTTATTTACTATGTCTTATAATATTAAAAATAACAATAATAATTAATATGATAACAAGCCTTGTGATATATTAACAAATCAAAAGTATGATATTTGAATGTGAAATTAGCCTACAGTGATAATGAAAGGTTGAGAACAAAAAGAGATAATGACACATTTATGAGAAATATAGGATTTATAATGACAAGCTAGAAATGGGAAATTGAGGGATTATGCATTGATGATAATTTTTTATGTTTCATGAATTTGATTTTACGCATATTTATTTAATTTTCTTGACTTGATCCTTGTAACTGATGCAGGATGGCATCACAGAGAGATTGGGGTCGCAAAGGAGGGTAACACTCTCACGAATGAAAACAACATATGCAATGAGTTGTCTTAGGTTAAATTACAAAGTATCATTTTGTATGTCTATTAATTCATTGAGGAAAAAACGTGTAACATTGTTTATTCTTTGTGTTTTCTCCAGAGCATCAAAGCACGCCCAAGCCTAGAACCTCTCGAGGTGATTCCTTGAGAAAGAGAAGAAAGATAGATTTCCAGTATGTTTCTGAGGGTGGCAAGGGTGGAAGTGGTCAATGATTGGCCAATTACTGCCATTTTGTATCTAGGCCACCATATGGATGTTTTTGATGTTAGGGCACTTGTTGTCACTTTGTATATTGGGCACGATTTGCCATTTTTTAAACATGTATAAGTTAGACGATGTTGAATACACACACACACACACACACATTTCATGGAACATTTTTTACGAATCTCATTGTGTCTGCATTTTATGTTGATGAATATATGAATTTCAAAGTGTTTGAATTCCAAAGTGTATGAATGTTATGTGTATTAATCCCTTGATTTTTTTCTAAAGTGATTAGGAATACTTTCATTATGGTGGAAAATCTTGCTAAGTGATAAATCCATAAGAAATTAATGATTCTCAAGTAACATTGCTTTCTAATCAACCATGTATATCTACATCATCGATAGATCATTCCTTCTAAATTATTTGCATGAATATTGTGGATATCCATATTCTAACTCACAACCAACAATATGGACTACATCTTGAATTATCTCCATCTAAATCCAATGACAATCCACACTCAAATAGTGGTCACTTGAAAATATTGTGACCTAAAAAATGGCATATTACAATAATTTATTATAGAAATAATTTTTCTCATTTATCTTCTACATAATTGTAAATCACTTAACAATATCAGGTCAATGTTATGTCAAATTAACCTCCATAACTAGTACTATAATTACTCAATTATGAATATGATATAAGCTAAAATTCAATTATGCAAGTACACAACATTTGAACAACCCAAACACTTCATATATATTTATAATTTGAAGTACCCGCACCTACCAATATCTTATCAGGGGTTGTTAGAAGTCGGTCTCTTCAAAACCTAGCGATGGAAACTATAAGATAACTTTAGCCAACAACTCACTCCATTATAGATCATCAAAAAGGTAGCATACACAATGGCAAGTCCTTTTTGGAACCTAAATTTGTATCCCACACTTGTACACGATCAACTCCCTCTATCTTCTTGATAACAAGCACATTAGATAGCATCAGTGGATTCACAAGCGGGGCACCCTTCCGCGCCACCTGTATGCCACCCACCCCCACCACCATTTCCATCAGCCCCATCATCTGATACTTCCATAGTAGAGGTTGTCTCAGAGTAGGTTGTACAACCTAGTGCTCCATCTGCTAGTGAATCTCCATCGAGGCGTCTGATATATTCACGATGAGATAATGCATTGATGATAATTTTTATGTTTCATGAATTTGATTTTATGCATATTTATTTAATTTTCTTGACTTCATCCTTGTAACTGATGTAGGATGGTGTCACAGAGATATTGGGGTCGCGGAGGAGGGTAAAACTCTCATGAATGAAAACAACATATGCAGTGAATTGTCTTAGGTTAAATTACAAAGTGTCATTTTGTATGTCTATTAATTCATTGAGGAAAAAACTTGCAACACAGTTTATTCTTTGTGCAGTATCCAAAGTGTCAAAGCACGCCCAAGCCTAGAACCTATGGAGGTGCTTCTTCGAGCAAGAGAAGAAATATAGATTTCCAGGATGTTCCTGAAGGTGGCGCGGGTGGTAGTGGTCAATAATTGGCCAATTACTGCCATTTTATATCTAGGCCACCATATGGATGTTTTTGATGTTACGACACTTGTTGTCACTTTGTATATTGGGCATGAGTTCCCATTTTGAAAAACATGTACAATTTAGATGATGTTGAATACACACACACACACACACACACACACACACACATTTCATGGAACATTTTTTACGAATCTCATTGTGTCTGCATTTTATGTTGATGAATATATGAATTTCAAAGTGTTTGAATTCCAAAGTGTATGAATTTTATGTGTATTAATCCCTTGATTTTTTTCTAAAGTGATTATAAATACTTGCATTATGGATTAAGGAATATATTATGGTGGAAAATATTGCTAAGTGCTAAATCCATAAGCAATTAATTGTTCTCAAGTAGCATTTCTTTCTAATCAACCATGTATATCTGCATACTCGATAGATCATTCCTTCTGAATTATTTGCATGATTGTTGTGGATATCCATATTATAAGTCACAACCAACAATATGGAATACATCTTGAACTATCTCCATCTAAATCCAATGACAATCCACACTCAAATAGTGGTCACTTGAAAATATTGTGACCTAAAAAATAGCATATTACAATAATTTATTATAGAAATAAATTTTCTCATTTATCTTCTACATAATTGTAAATCACTTAACAATATCAACTCAATGTTATGTCAAATTAACCTCCATAACTAGTACTATAATTACTCAACTACGAAGATGACATAAGCTAAAATGCAATTATGCAAGTACACAACATTTGAACAACCCAAACACTTCATATATATTTATAATTTTAAGTACATGCACCTACCAATATCGTATCAGGGGTTGTTAGAAGTCAGGCTCTTCAAACCCTAGTGATGGAAACCATAAGATAACATTAGCCAATATCTCACTCCATTAGACATCATCAACAAGGTAACATACACAATGGTAAGTCCTTTTTAGAACCTACATTTGTATCCCACAATTGTACAAGATCAACTCCCTCTATCTTCTCAATAACAAGCACAATAGGTAGCACTAGGGTTTTCAAATGCCACAAAACCATAACTTCTTCTCTTGCTAGAGCTACATGATAAAATTCTTTCTTTTCTCCTCTAGGTATAAGTCCTAGTATTCCTAGTCTCCTTAGGAAAAACCCTTGACCCTATTCTTCCATTGGCATTCCTTTGAGAAGCCTAGGTGTTAGTTTCTTAGTTGATTCAATCCATAATTGTTGAAAGGATATTTCCCCCATGATTTTGGGTTGAAATCACAACAAATCAAGATTGTATAGAGAAGATAGAGATTTTCCCTCCAGGACAGGCACACAAAACTGAAAGAATAACTACTTTACTTGGAGAAGTTAGGGAAGGAAAAAGCAGAAAGAGTGCACCTTAAGTCTCTCGTTTGATGTCGATCCCACTTCTTTCTTTCAATGATCTCCTGATCCTTAGTTGGAACCAACCTGGAAAATGGACACAATACAAGGGATTCTACGAAGGTAGTTATACAATCAAAGAGTATACATGTCATATATAATATTTAAAGTAAACTTAAAACACAAAAAAAATACAATGAATACAATATAGGAGGGAAATAAAACTCTTCTATTAACATTGTTGGCCCTTGACCAAGTTTTGGGAGATTCTTGGTCATGTTGACCTATTTTTGGACTTCGATAGCCTGTCGAAGGAGGAGTGCAAGACGGAGCAGAGATCAAGGGATCTCAGCCTACTTTCGGGTCCATTTTGGTTTTTTGGGAATATGTAACGGGAGTGGGATATCGACCCATGGGTTTTACCCATGCTTAGGCCTATTTTGTATGTATAAATAAATATATATATATATATATATATATATATATATATATATAGGCAATGTAAAGGGAGGGATACATGTAATAGATCGGCATCTATGTGATGTATGCTAAGTGCAAATAAGGTCTGTAAGATCTTTGTGCCTATGTGAGACTTGCAGAAGCTAAGTGCAAGTTGCTTTAAGAAGTTATAGAAGGATTTTGTGCTGTAACACAAGGAAGAAGGATCCAGTGAGTTGCGCAGATCTTCTGTCCTGTGCGCAGTAGGGTTTTTGATCGCTCTGTGCTTGTAACCAATTGAAGATGCTAATAAAGAAGAAGAGTTGGTGGACGTAGCCCCAGAGTGGGGGTTGTTATCAGACTAATCTGTAGGTGTGGACACTAACAGATCTCCCTAGATCCACCTAGATCTAGAACAAAACAAGACAGGACATGACTCTTTCCCTAAGTTTTGACCATTGAATTAGCTAGCAAGGAGGAATAAGTAACATACCTTTGTATCGCTTCCTAGGGTCTCTGTTGCTCCTGCTTTGCTCCAGTGCTCTTGTGAGGTCAAGACCAATACAACACAAACCAACCAAAGTGAAGATAGCAAGATATATTCAACTGTCAACTTATGTGTATGATCAAGGAATTACACAATAAAGTAAGAATAGCTTTATGGGAAAGGGACATGTCGTTGTATCATATTAATTAAAAGTAGAAGATACAAACTGATCGCCTTGATGTTGCAAGATTCCTTTTGATGGTTCTTGGCTCCAACACACACACTTGCTCGATCCTTGTATGAAGAAGATCAAATTCTCTTGATAGACTTGCTAGAGTCTCCAAGCTCCTGTTCAAGCTAGGTCCTTCACACAATTCCTTCACCAATTCTCCAATGAATATTTCTTAACCTTTTCCATGAGAGTTCCATCAATATATAGGAAGAATGAGATGGTTACTTAGATAAGAATGATCCCACAATATCAGGGAAACCAGTAAAAAGAATAACCATTCAAATGCCAACCCATTCTTCTAGAAAATTCCCTTCTAGAACCATCAAGACTTCATCATTTTCCAAGCTTTAGAGCAAGTTCACACCCTAGCTATGTAGCACAGTGTGAGAAGTTCGCACCCTAGCCGAAGGCAGACTGCGAGAATGGGCCATTCTCGCACCCTAGTATATCAGTAACCTGCGAACTCTCTTCAAAAGTTTGTTTTCTGGGAAGAGATGAATGTCACTTTTCTCAGGAGAAAGTTCTTATTAGGAGCCTGAGTACACCATCATCCATACATCATCAAGATGACCAAAATCATGGGTAACAGGGGTGAACCACATAAATATTGTGTTGTATTACTTTGTGCTTGTCTTAATGTGTTTATGTCTCCTTTTGTTAAGTGCTATGAGATGATTGGATAGATCTTCTTATGCTTAGTGATAATGATGTGTAGGATGTTAGATCTGATACACATGAATATGCTTAGTGCTTGATCTGTTAAATCTGATGTATTTTACCAATGCTAAGTGCTTGAATACATTGTGAATGTTGCGAGGCTTTGTTTTACTAGCGAAGTGGATATTGACTGCATATTGAAGAACTAACAGTGCTAAGTACTTTATTAAGTATTAGAATCATAGATCTGTGTCCCAGCTAAGGTTACAGACACCTGAGTATTGCAACCACCCCTGCCTCTCCCTTGGGTGAGACTTCATCTGCTTCGCAGGTGTTGCCGTAAGGGCTCGTAGTTAGGGTTTTGTTGGTGTGATGTTGTAGTGTTGAACCTTGGGTCTTCCCCTATGCCAACAAATGGTTCCGTTGCTAGGACCAAAACTGTGATTGCTGGGAACTAAGGGAGAATAAGCTTTGTGTAAAGATTCAACTTGAAACTATGGAAGCTCTGTGCGTAGATATGTTGCCCTAGTGCGCAGATTTTTACTCGACCCATAAAGCTTTGTGCCAAGAAAGGAAGGTCATATCCGAAGAAAAGAAGCAAGATCTGAATGCTTTGTGCTCTAAGAAAGGTAAAAGTGGAAGTTTCTAAAGAAAAGAGGTAATATCTGTAAGCTCTGTGCTTTGATAAAGGTAAGAATAGTTAAAAAAAATTGGATCTGGAAGCTTTGTAAAAGTAAGATAAGTTGAAATTTTTGTTTCTGGAGTATGAATCTAGGTATGTTTGATAGATTTTGTCCTAGCTTGAAAACTAGGGCACTGTTAGATGAAATAAAGTTTGATACGAATGGATCTGACAAGAATAGTGAAACATATGTTATACCTATGCATAGAAAAAATGTTTGGACTAATAAATGGATGCAGGATCCTGGAAAGAATTTTTTGCAGGTTAGCTACCATGATCCTAGTGCGCAGTATAGGAGAGGTTGGGGATCATTTAAAAGAAAGAGAGGTTTGACCCTCTGTTACAATTGCAGAAAAATGAGACATCTTGCTAAGGAATGCCCTGGGGGAAGACATAGTTGTCTTTGTTGCAAAGCTATGGACCATGAAGTGTTGGATTTCCCTAGAATGATTGCTAAGCTTGAAAGAATGAATCTGAACTAGGAAAACCCTAAGGTAGATCCAGAAATAGCAGAACCCTAGAAAGAATCAGAGAAGGTATTACTACAGATGAAATACACCTTGAATGACCACTGACATGTTAGGTTATCAGAGGTATTTAAAGAAAAAGAATGCATTGAGGAAAGAATATGAGACTTCGACATTGACTGTGTTCTGAATGAAGAAACACAGGTGAATATCATGACAGAGAGAACTTGGGAAGTTATAGGGAGGCTTCCTATGATTCCTTCATTAGGAGGAATAGGATTATTCAGAGGGAAACTGGTAAAGCTATGTGGAAATCTCACTTAGATATCTATGAATGCCAATGGAACTTCAATAGAAGGAGATTTTGAGATTATCAAATTTATTGAGGACATCACCCCGTTTACTATGTTATTTGGAAAACCTTGGATTGACAGAGATCAAGCCGAATGAAAGAAATAAAAATAATTTTTGGAGCAGAAGCAACAAGAATTAAAATATTTCATGACCGGAAAGATCGCACAATTGATTGAAGAACAGGAGAACAGATCGAAGCTATCTGACACTAAAATCCCAAATGATGAATCTATAAGAATAATGGAAGACCCACGGAAGACTGAAGTTTCTATCCCAGATAAAGGAGAGGTGTTACACCCGAATCCTAGGAAAGAATCTCAACAGCACGAAGTGAATAAGAATCAAAACGGAAAAAGGACTATCGAGACAAAGCTCACTAGAAAGAAGGATAGAAATATGAGTAAGAAGAGGGCTAAGATTGAAAAGTTACAAAAGGTTCCAGAGAGAACTTCGTAGGTGTAAACTTTTCAGAATTGGAGCTTCACCAGGATATCAGAACAACGACATAGGGCACTTCACCATGGCGAATCAATATAGTCGTTGGAAGCCGATATATCCATTCAACTGCTGCTCTGAACAGGTCGGAAAGCATTGATGGATCACCACTAGACCATTGGACCATGCCATAATAGTCACAACAAGAATTAATGAGGCTCATACCCATTACAAGTGAACCGTTGCCAAGATTGCCTATTTATCTCGTCACGCCATGCATGAAGAACACTTTTGCCAACTAAGAATTTGAAGCCCATAGACTAGCACATGTAGACAGTGCTCATTGTACTCTTGTTGTTCATCCTAGTGTAGTATCTAAGATCATTGTGACCCTGATAATTTATCCCGAGCGCGTATGTCCGACAAGCTCACCGCAGTTGAAGAATCCGTAACAAAAGTTCTCCTTGATTTGATGACCGAGAGAGTCATGTCGGAGAGAGGAGTGTCTATAGGTGTTCAAGCATCATCGATGAGAGGACTTCCAGCCTCTCCATCCACTGCTCGAGCTGGACCATCCCAGCAGGTAGACGAAAAGCGTACTAAGCACATAGACGATCTTGCGAATGCCAAGCTGATTCTGAGAATTCTACCTGCCTACCTACCACCTCTAAGTGGCGCCATCACCCGAGACAATGTGCCTAGAGATTTTGAATATACCTTGGTTATGGCATACCTCCCAAAAGGGATACGCACATTTCATGCCGACCAGGATAAGCTCACAACATTGAAGTTTAGTGACTTCAACCCTGGTGACATGAAGGCCTACAACATGCTCGCCCCACACAAGTATCTGACCAGAACTAAAGGAAAGAACTCAAATATTATCCCGCAGTCATGGAACAAGAACCTCGCGCAGTCCACACTACTTAATGTGATGAATATCCTGCACTTCGATAGACACCAGGAAGTGAACGCATGCGTCAAGTTGCTATTGTCCTGCTACCATGAAGGGTTCTTATGGTTGAACCGCCGCATCATTGTGGATCCGAACTTGATCAATTGGATCACACAACTGAGCATGCAAGGCCCTGACCCACGAGAATTTTACCCTGGAAAGACCTCAGACCGAGCATTAGCATAGAGGATTAAAGAGACTTATGGCAATGTCGAGAACGGCACATGAGGCTACAAGGTAGTCTCTATCCAGAGTGACACAGTGCGCCTTTCATGTCAGTTGATTGCAAGAAAGCTAGTTCTCAAGAACCAGCCCACCTAAGTGACTGGATTCGTAGTTGACCTCACAGGGAAGTGCGCAGAAGAACTTCAGATGAATTGGGCGCAGTACCTGGTAAACCAGTTGGAACTGGACTGCAGGGAAGCACAAGACCAAGGATATGATTTCCACCTCAGGTTGCTTCTCATATTGATCGCTTTCATCGCATGGGAGATGTCGGAAGGTGAGACCTTCCCGGACATCGAGCCCTTTGAACCTTTGGATGCAAAGTTCAATACCTTGTGGTACTCCAATGATATGAACAGGCAGTGGCAATCCAATGTCGTCTTCCACACTTATTACAACCAGTTGAAGCTAGCCATCTAGTCTGAGCCTCGTATGACCCCAAATACCCTCTGTTGTTCCTGAGTTTATACTTTAAGGCTCTAAAGTATACTATCAAGGCATCCGTAAAGGTAAAGGTAATTAAAAGGTAAGAATAAAAAAGAAGGGTAAATCAGAGTTGGTTTCTCAACTGCTTCTGTCTAGCTTCCCATTTTTCTTGGATGTTGACATCTCTTTCAATAGTTGTCCATGAACGTTCTAATTCAACCCGGTTAGTGGTTGTTTGTATAAGAGTATTAAATAAGTTTAAAGCAATGCTAGTTTGATCTTGGAGGCCAGGTTCTACGTTGGGCTGTCTATTATTTGGGACATTCATGGAAAATAAAGTTTTAATTAAATATGAAAAGTTTGAAGATTTGTTGCTTTAGTTTTTTAAGGGATGAAAAGAGAAAAAGAGTTTAGGAACTCAAAATAATAGCATAATAACAGTTGAGGCCATTTCCTGTACTTGAAGTAATTTGAGAATATTAAAATAACCACAAAGAAACATTGTTGGAGAATATGAGGCTTTAATCTTGAAAGAATCTCATATCATAACAGAAGAAGGGAAGAAAAACAAGATTTCTAATGGAGTATAAGATATAACCATCCAACAGACCTACAGGTCTTGAAACTGCTGATAGCAATCACAGAGGAAAAACTGTAAATAATTAGATAGTCAAATAAATTCAAACTACAGTAGAATTTTGAATTAAACTATAACTGATCATTCATTAGAAAGACACGGAATACAAGATATTGAAAAATATTGAAAACGGAGTGAAGGAACACATAGCTTCAAGGTGACAAAATTCAGAATCTCTTCTTCATCATCTATATTATCATAAATCGGAAAACTTCTAATACAATCGGCTCCCAAAAAAAAAAAAGCGCTTTCTCAGTCTTGTGAAAATATATTTATACATGATCACCAAACATTTTTCCCGTTGGTGATTAATTAACTTCCTAAGACTAACGGTTACATGAATGAATAATGTGAAACCATTTACATTTCTATTCTAACTGCTTTATTATTCCAATGATGAAAATCTTCAAAACAGTATTTCATGTCTGCATTGAAGCACCTCCTCCTTCTGCTTTAAGACAATGAATACATTTGCCCAGAAACTGCACTAAAACTCTGGGAGCTTCTGGAATATCCTTTGCTTCAAATAAGAAAAACTTTCTCTGCAATTATGGTAGACGATCTTTGATTATCTTTCTCGTAAACTTAATAGTTTGTAGCTTCAAGTTAGGCATTACTATCCATTTGTCAATTTGAGTAACATTGATTACTTTTATTTGTGGAATCTTTGCCTGAATTTCTTCCAGCTCTTCTTTAAATCTTAACTGATGCTTGACAATATTAATTTCTCCTAACAACCCGGGACAGTCGTTTTTTCCAATGTTCAATGAAGTTTTCTCTAAAAGATCAAAAATCCCTTGACAATTGTCATTAACTTCTCTGTTTATTCTTTTATTTTCTGTGTTGTCTGCCTCCCATACCTTGAGTATTACATCACCTTTAATCTATTCTGAAACAGATAGTTTTTTAGCCTCCCTGAAATCCTCTTTTGTTGAAAAAGCCTCTACTTTTTGGAAAGTTGCTCTGGCCACTTTTACTTCTCTTTGTTTCTGGAGAATATCTTCCAGAGATTTATTTGTTTCCTGAAAGTAATTCTGGACAAATTCCAGATTAAAAAACACTCCCTGTTGTTCTTTTTCTATCTTCCTATGTATTTCTAATACCTGGGCCTGGAAGATTTCGAGCTCGACCACTTGATTTGAAATGGAATTAATCTTACCTTGTAATTGTTTATTTATTTCCTCTTTCTTTATGACCTATGTTTGAGTGACCTGTATTTTCTGATTTGCTTCCTCTAAGCTTGCTTTCATTTTTTGAATCTCTTGAATATCATTTAATCTAGCTTGTTCTAAACCCTTTTTTATTCCCCAACTGATATTTCTTTCGGTCTCTTTCAATTGACCCTGTAGTTGAGCCATCATTTGGTCTTTCTATTCCAACATAGTTGTCAAACTGCCCATAGAGTATAAATTTTCCGACGCTAAAGCTCCCATTATGCCCACTATTTCTGTAGCGAATTCTCCCTCTTTAAGTTTTTGTCCATCTATACTGATTTTGTTCTTTTTAATCATCATATCTCCTCTTGGATGCATCTCCTGTTTCAGGATAACCTTCCTCTTTTTACTGAAAAAATAAAGGAATGAAGGAATCTCATCCCTAGAAATAGGCTCAAGATCACTAATGTATAGAGCTCCCTCGTGGGTGTTTCCATAAGTAGACTGCAATGGAGTCAAGGAAGTAATGGGACTTCCAAGTTTTGTCGATGTTGTTCCTCCTACCTTTTTTGGAAAACTCTCATGGATTTATGAAGGTGTTTCCAACTCCTTTCCTTTCCCTACCTATGATTTTTCTGTCTAGGGGACTTTTATTTCTTGCGAAGGCATTTCACCCTCCTTCATTTTTCCTTTTGTATTTGCTTTATCTTGCACATTTTTTTCAAATCCTGGGGGAGGCCCTTCCTTCTCTGGAGGTGGGGTCGTGGGTTCACCCTCCAAACTCTTTGGTAAAAAACTTCGCCTATGACTTTGGAATGACATGAAACCAACCTGTGAGTCAGGTGACATGGCTCGTACCCTGTTCAATACTTCTTCATAGGTTTTAAGCTCCTTGAATATATCATCATAAACAAATGTTTAGTGCTCATAAGATTTCAAATTACAATGCATCAAATGTCTTCTTACTAATTGATAAGGGTCATGCTTTATGTGCTCAATATCTACCAGTTTTATTTTTTCTAGCGCTTCAGCCTCCACTTTAGAATGGCCGGGGTTTAGTAATGAAAATTTCCCGACATACACAGGGAATATTGGCCAGGATTTCTTCGGAGCTGCCTTTAGCTCTATTCCAATACCACCTTTCACTATTTGATGTGCTACCTCCCTTAATACTAGTCTGTCCGGGAGGAATTTCGGAAGTGCATGAGGGGGGATTGAGCACCCATAAACCCTAACATAAGAGAAGTTTTCATCAACAAAGCAGTCGGCTATTGTCTTGAGATTTTTTGAAATTGACTCAGAAATGCGAGGGGGTTCATAGCCATAAAACATTTTATGCATTGGAATTATTATAAAATGAAAAATTTCGTAAAATTCATTCTTAGCATTTTCTTCCCATAGCACAGAGTGATACTTGTGAATGGGTTCGGGACAAGCTATGTTCCAACTCCAATTCATCAAGGGAAAAGGAGTCATAAAGAAAACTGCATCCATAATGTACGCTGACATATAAAAGGCCATTGGTTGACCTTTAGATTTTGCAACTCTGTAGTTTGAAGTTTCTTGAGCTAGGTTATCAAAAAGAATCTTACTCCAGTTGAAAGTGAATCCTTCTGAAGCTTCTTCTAAAAAGGGCACCCATTCTGCAGGAAAATGGCAAGGATCCTTTTTCCTGAAAAGTCTACACAACATAATGGCTACATATACCATGTATTCATTCAAAGATGTTGTGGCATAAACCCATGGGTATCGGGCCTAAACTTTGATGGACATCTCCACCATTCTCTAATTAAATTGGGATAAGTTTGGTCTGCCTCAGTACACTCTTTCCTTTGAAATTCAGCTAAAAACTCGGCATTAAAAGTGTACTTGGGATTTGGTGAGAGCTTATACATTACTTGTATATGTTCTGGCTTGAATGAGCCGACAACGACCCCTTGATCATTTAAAATGCTCCTCATCAGAATATCAACCTTTTCCGAGGCCTATTTGATCATGTCATTGTACGCCATAAGCCGAGGGAACACCGCGATCTTGTGAAGCTCTGATTCTGCTACATCCTAAAAATGATTCTCGGAAGCAGTATGAGAATTCTTGAATTCATATTCCAGGAATTCAGAGATTTGTGTCCAAGATTTAATTGAATCGATAGTGTGTGGCATAGTGTCGGATATGATATCTCCTTACTATGTATCTTCACTCTTCTTTGGTGCCTTCTTTGGTGCCATGAATTTAAGTTAGATGGAAAACCTGTCACAGAAAAGGAGTGTATGAGCTCAGCTGAATGCATCTTACGCTTGATAGTATGAAACATAATATGTTGTGAAACTCAGACCTTCAAACTCTCTTTTAATTCATTTAACGATGAAAGGAATGGCACAGTTGACAAGAATTCAAGACATTTAATGTAGTAGATATTTACTAAGATACGCATTAGTGTCACATATCACCAGTTATTCTTTATTTAAGTGGTCGCATTTTGGCACTTTTGATTTCAAAAATCAGAACATTCCATTCAATCAAAAACCGAAACATGAACAAAACCTAAAAAGATTGATTGTAATTAATCATGCGTTCACAACAGAGTTAATTTAGACTATTCACAGATTAAGAGTCAAGATTTCGCGTTTCGGGGATCGAGTTGACAAGAGGTATTTTATAACTGAATCCTGATTTTTGAAATCGTGAAATCACGACAAGATTAAATTAGGACTTAAATTCGTTTTAGCAAAATAATTGATTGGTATTAAATGTTTCAGGATTTTGGGGATCATGTTGACAGAAAGTATGTCATCGATGAATCCCGATTTCCGAAATTGAGAAATGATTAACTTAAGCCTTAAATATCAATATTAACGAATTAATTAATCAGGATTAAGGACTAACCTCCAAACATAATTAATTTAGATTAACATAGATTTTGAGTTGGGATTTCGCGTTTCAGGATTTCAGGGTTCGAGTTGACAAGAGGTATGTTATCGCTGCATCCCGATTTCCGAAATAGCGATACGACTAATTTACTTTTAATAGTTATTTACTTCAAATTTTTGGGAAATCGGGGATCGGGATTTTGCGATTCGATATGTATTAAAACCTATGTTCTTAATAAACCCCGAGTCCCGAAAACCCCTTTTTTATTAGTCTGAATTTTTTACTTTTTATTATTATTAGAATTTAAATCTGTCAGGGTTTCAGTACCGACCCTTTGGAAATGAAAGTGAGGGTTATACTTCTTGAAAATATGAAACCAGAAAAAGGAAGGCTTTAGTCTTCAGATTAAAAAATTTAAAATATGTTTCAACACCCTCCACAGGTTTCATCCCTTAATGAAGTTCAGTGCAGACCGCCACTTCATTTATATCATAGCACGCATAGATGTTCATAAGCATCAGTTGCAGTCATATTACAAGATTACAGAGGAAGACTTAGAGAAAATCACCAAGGAATGGTCGGCGAACCTCCTTATCTCATCCAACCCTGCAGAGTTGTTTGATGTAGAGAGTTTGGAAGTTGCACAGGATACACCTAGACCTAGTAAGATAAAGAAGCCTGAAGAAGTTCAGGATATAGACAACACATCCATGAAGACTACGTCCATTTCACGAGAGCAAGGAGGTGATGGCAAAGAGATCGATGACACAGAAGCTGAGCAAAACAAAGGCGAGGGAACATCGCATAGAGACGAGGAGGACCCCTCGAAGAAAATAAAGGCTTCCCCCTAGAAACCATCATCATGGAAGAAAGTAAAAGCAACTCGGACTAAGTTCCATACCGTCCTCACTCCCGATGATTTCAATTTCATCGTCGCTGCCTTGAATGATGCTTCATTGGAGATCAAAGAAAATAAGGAGGCTAAGAAGGAGGAGATGTATAACCGTATTAAGGTTGAGCTCCAAGGGGTGCAGCAGGCACTTCAATCCAGTTGGGTAGTCTCCACTGCGCCTTTATTAGCAGGAACACTAGAAATGGGAGATGAGCCAGCTCAACTCCACTAAATCACCGACTCAGTCGAAGATCGCCTTCGACGAGCTCAGGAAGAAACAACGCAAGCTACCCAGACTTTGACACAAGTACAGAGCGCACTTGTAGAACAACATGGTACTATAGAACAGGAAAAGATTTCCCTGCAAGCAAAGTGGGATGAGGAAAAAGAACAGCTACAACAAAGCAAGGAGCAGTTGATCACGGAGCAGCTAGAAGTAAAGGAATAGATCAACAGAGCACTTCGCTCTATGGCAACCATAGAAGTGAGAACTGAAGAATGAGTTCCACAGTAAGTGGCACAAATTGAAGAAGTTATCTAGCAGCTTCAGCAACGCATCGTAGATATGGAACTTCGTATTGTGCCCGAGACCCCTCAAGATATAAGAGACCTAAGGGAGGCAATTGCTCGCAGCGCAGTTGGCAGATTAAAATCCCTTGCCTTGGAATGCAAGAAGCTGAGCTCCAAGAGCGCTCAGACATATGAAAACCTCACGAAGAATCTAGAGTTACAGGAATTAGAGTCATAGCTCCAAGAAGCAAAGCCGCACACAGATACGTTACAGGCACAGCTGAAGTCATTGTCACCAGTCGAAAGAATGAAGAGGTTTCAAAAGAAACGCACCGTCCAACAATAGATCCACACAATCCAAAGTAAAGTGATGGAAGTCTCTCAACGACTTCAACCAGTGCAAGGGAAGGCATGCCAACTGTTCACTGAAGTTGAAAGCTAAGTAGCAGAGCTTGAACAGGTTGTCATCACTGCAGAACAACGCCTAGAAGGGGTAGTAAACGATGCAGTGATCCAAGAGTTCACAGAGCAAGAGGCCATATAACTGCAGCAGTTTGAAGTAGCTCGAGGCATTTGAGGCAGAATTTATCAGACTAGAGTGACTTGGGATGAGTAATAGGTGAGTGTTGGGGGCTTGTTGGCCCTTGACCAAGTTTTGGGAGATTCTTGGTCATGTTGACCTATTTTGGGACTTCGACAGCCTGTCTAAGGAGAAGCACAAGACGGAGTGGAGATCAAGGGATATTGGCCTACTTTTGGGTCCATTTTGGGTTTTTGGGAATATGTAACGGGAGTGGGATATCGGCCCATGGGTTTTACCCATGCTTAGGACTATTTTGTATGTATAAATAGATATCTAGGCAATGTAAAGGGAGGGATACATGTAATAGATCGACATCTATGTGATGTATGATAAGTGAAAATAAGGTATGTAAGAGCTTTGTGCCTATGTGAGACTTGCAGAAGCTAAGTGCAAGTCTCTTTAAGAAGTTATAGAAGGATTTTGTGTTGTAACGCAAGGAAGAAGGATCTAGCGAGCTGCGCAGATCTTCTGTCCTGTGCGCAGTAGGGTTTTTGATGGCTTTGTGCTTGTAATCGATCGAAGACGCTAATAAATAAGACGAGTTGGTGGACGTAGCCCCAGGGTGGGGGTGAACCATGTAAATACTGTGTTGTATTGATTTGTTCTTGTCTTAATGTGTTTATGTCTCCTTTTGCTAAGTGCTATGAGATGATTGGATAGATCTGCTTATGCTTAGTGCTAATGATGTGTAGGATGTTAGATATGATACACATGAATATGCTTAGTGCTTGATCTATTAAATCTGATGTATTTTATTGATGCTAAGTGCTTGAATACATTGTGAATGCTATGAGGCTTTGTTTTACTAGTGAAGTGGATATTGACTGCATATTGAAGAACTAACAGTGCTAAGTGATTTACTAAGTGTTAGAATCACAGATCTATGTCCCAGCTAAGGTTGCAGACACCTGAGTCTTGCAACCACCCCTGCCTCTACCTCGAGTGAGACTTCATCTTCTTCGCAGGTGTTGCCGAAAGGGCCAATAGTTAGAGTTTTGTTGGTGCGCTATTATAGTGTTGAACCCCAGGTCTGCCCCTGTGCCAACAAACACCAAATTAGAAAGGTAAGTTACAACCTTGTCTCACCTTTGGAACTGCATCGAAGCCAACTATCCAGGTTCCTCCAAGAATCCCTCAAGCATTGACTCAACCACTATACTCTTCCTTTGATGGCCCAAATAGGGATAAGAATACACCCTATAGCTATATATATAGGAAAGAGGTGCTAGAAAAGGAGTTTCTAGATAAAAGGGAGTGTTGCTCAAAGGATTATAGGAAAGGGAGGCTTTCTCGATAACAACCACATAACCTTGCACCAAGAGAATTAACCTCTCCTTATCCATCAATGGTTCTTTTATCTCTTACCCAAGAGGTTTGGGGAGTTGGATTCCATTTTGTACAGGCATGGGGATGTCGGGGAATGAACCCAACCAAAAAACCCTCCCGAAAACATAGAATTATTTATTTTTTATGATTTTTGAGGGTATTCGAGGGTTGCAAGCTTGAAAGTCATGGATGTTAGCATGTTGCACTAGAGAAACCCACATATATGCTTATAAGGAATGTTTTTAAAATTATTTTGGAGAGGTAATTTGGGAAAATGTCTAGCAATCTTTGGGAAAGGGTTAGGCCATGGCACAAATGCATAGGTGTGGAATTTTGTGCTATAACAGATGCCCCCTAATGTGTGAGTTCAGAAGGGAAAAATTATGGCTGAAATACATTATAAACTCTGAGAGGTGAAGATGCATTGACGTACCCCTGAAGGTTCCCGAACAACTGATTCAAGAACAATAACCATCAACAAAGATCAAACAAGAGTTTTTCTTCCCAAGTCAGGCATACCCATGCTCAAGAGTGATATAAGCATGGTCGCCAAAGAAAGTACACTTTAGATACATGGTACATATGAAAGTATGAATAATGTCCATAGCCACGAATAATACATAGTGGATCCATGTGATAAATATGAAGTAGAACGCATGGCTGCGAGGAATGCACAATGGATCCATGTCAAAGTATATCATAGCCATGAATAGATACACAAAAGAGATGTCTCAAGATCAATAACATAGGATATATGTAACCAAGAGAATGAACAAGTTGATCATCTACAAGTACCAGTGTCTGTGAGGTGTCCCCATATGAGTCGGGAAGGAGCACAAAAGATGTGGTGCTCGTACTTCACCCAAAGTCTTCACAATGATCCATCGTGGTGTAAGTCTACACTATGTGAATAGATGTGTTGAAGTCGAACAAAGTGAGACATCATTTGATTACCAGTCATTGATGTATATCGTTAATAAATGTGAGACAACCCACCAATGATGATAATGGGAGTTAAGGTACCATGGTACAATCTAGCAAGTGTGAATAAATGAGACGATGTCAAACACCTAGTAGAGTCTACCGAGCAGGGGACATTGATGTATTCCCACTTTCAATAGTGAGGGAACCTGCCACTAAGGAATGCAAGCCCCAAGGTACCAAACATAACTCTAGATACCTCTCCTAGAGAAATATGTGTAGATTCGATAGAAAGAGATCCACTGGAAGGAAGGAATTAAGGCATCCTCCATCAACAAGCACGAGGGGTGGAGGAAGGCCAAAGATTTGGAAGACATCAAACGAAGAGACCGATACCCCTGATAATGAGACTGACTTGGGAAGGCCGACTTCCAAGGTCAGAGACTAACTACAGAATGGCCAACTCAAGTTGAAACCTTCCCTTGAACATAAACACGACACATTATGTGACTTAGGAAGCATGACTATAAACTGGGATACATTTGTGATACAAGAGGCATCAACAAACACTCCATATGGTTGGAAGAATAACCAACCGTGGGAGATAAAACTCAAAAATGATAAAATAGTCTCCTAAAGCCATACTAAACCCAAAATGATGAGATCGTGACTCAAAATTGTGCTTTTTCAAGGGCGACAAAACTGTTGCCAATAAAAGAGATAGATGTTTTCCCCCCTCTTTTTGGTTTTTTGATTTTGTTTTGTCTTTTCATATTATAAAATCTTGGAAAAGAAAAAAATAATGCAATTGTATAGTGTAGGAAGCGAGTGTCATGGGAAAGAAAACTAGTTCCATAGTGCAAGGAACATACCTATGCTCAATGCAAGGAAGCATGTGCAGGATAAGAATACTCAGGGGATGTTCCCTCTAGGTATAAGGTGTTGAGTTGCAAAGGCATAAAATGCAAGGCTGAGGGATAATAGGAATGTATAAGCAATTGGTTCAACTACAACATGTTGAAGACGGTGTTAGTCCTAAAAGTGTGAGCAGTCAAAATGCAATGCAGTTACAACTCAACTTTAGGAAGTAAACCTCCCATGACGGTCTTTTTCATAATTTTACTCTCCTGGGCGTGAAAAATAATAAAATAATACCAAGGAGAACTCTTCTGGCTGATATTGGACCAGAGTATTCCTTTTTCGTAAATAGTTCGTTCGGTTTGGAAAAGGGTTCAACTTATACCAAAAAGATGTCTCTTCAAATCCCTTTTATGAGTGTAACAGAGACAATATCACTCAACCAAATTTTCATATTTAAGGAGTCTTAAAAGAGATTAGCAATGGACTCCCTCATCCTTTTTCGTAAATTTAGTCTCCTGAGTCCGAAAAAGTATAAAACAAAAATGAGGAGAACTCTTTTAGTCCATAGACTAGAGTATACATTTTTCATAATTAGTATATTCAGTCCAAAAAATAGGTAAACTTGTGCTGAACATATGTTCCTTCAGGACCATTTAACGAGTGTAAAAGGAACAAGGTCACTCAACAATCTTTTCAATTTTAAGGAATTTTAAAAGAGCTTAACTATGGAATCCATAATGTTGTTGTGGGTAGCATATAAGGGAGGGATTCCCACAGGTAATGGCCAGAACAAGAGTGAGTAAGAAGCATGAAGTTCAAATGCGAACTCATGGTGGGATTAAATAAGACTCCCAAGCCTAAAACAAACTTGCAACATGAGCACCAAAATACAAGGGGATTCTAGACTAGAGCACTCATGGAAGGTAGGCTCTACCATCAACAAAATGATGCTTTTGAGCAAAGAGAAAGGTTTCATCGCTTGTTAATGGGTTCGACCCTAGGTTTAAGTGGAAATGACAAATGATAATACAAAAGTTTGGGTGAATGCACCCTACCCTAAATTCCAATTATGAGAACATTACTTGCCCAGGACCTTTTTAAAAATTTCAGCCAATCGATAATAAGAAACCGAAGAGCATCCACATTAGCCTAATACCTACAAAAAGGGACCATAGAACTACAAAATATTGACCATTATTTAAATATTGGGAAAAAATATTGAAACTATAGGAAGTGGGTTTTCAAAATTTAATAAATATTGGTTTATTTACCTATTTACCATTCTTCCCAAAAAAACAACCAAAGTGACCAAAACCCTTGAAGTTACAAATGAAGGATTGCGGAGCTTGGAGCAACTAGACCTTTTTCCACCTGAAACAAAGTATTTTCACCCTACCTTTCATTTCATTTACTTATTTCTCCAATTTCATGGAAACATTGGGCTTAAAACTCATTTATTCAAATCATCTCTATGCATCCGTGGGATTCCTTAAGGAAACACATGAATATTCACAGCGGGTGGAAACACCAGTCATGAATATCCGCGTTTTTTCTCACTAGAGGCTGCAGATGCCCAAGGAAGTTTTTGAAAAAGAAAAATTAACTCAAAAATTGTCTTGGAAATTGGGTAGGATGTTCGTTCATTGAAAAGAATGTGAACATGAAGAGGTGGACTGGGTAGTATTCGATGATGACGAAGCTAAACAAGATCTACGTGCATGTGGCATGTACAATTTGTTTCAAATTGGTGGCATGAGGGCCCAAAGGATATTGTTGAATCTCTTGATTGACTATTGGCACCCTGATGCCGAGGAATTCATAATCGCTAGGAAATCACTAACCATCACCATGGAAGACATTTACTTCATTACCAGTTTGTCTAGGAGAGGGGAAGTGCCAAAATTATAAACTCGTGGAGGAGGGTGGAGTATCAATGACTACATAAACAAATATTGTGATGCTGGCACCAAGAAAAGTTGATCACAAGTGTCTATCAAACATATAACTAATTTGAGTCTCTGAGTCATCCTCTATACCATGGTTCATATCGTGGGATCCAACTCCTTGCACTTGGCATCACAGTCAAAAATGTAGCATGGGGTTGAATGATTATGACCCATGATGTATGACTGGAGCACCACGATGCTCAACTACATGAAATCACAACTTACCGATTGCAAACTTAGGAAGGCTAAGAATTTTTGCTTCAGGAGTGCCCTATGCACTTTATTCTTTGAGCAGGTTCTTATGATGATCCTGATGACACACATACAAAGACACTTATGACCATGGTCAGTCATGGTCCGATGGATCAAGCTCATAACTTGCCTAGGAGGTGAGCAAAAGTCCAATCCATATGATGACGATTTCTTTAGCTGGTGGGAGCAACAAACTCCCTTTATCGAGGATTATCCTTATGCAGGCATCGACTTCACCAACGATCCTAGAGTCATCATCCCTCCTAAGGACAAGCCATAGGACATATGTAATTCATAATTTTATATTATTTAATTTTTATTTTTTGAATATATATATATATAGAGAGAGAGAGATACATAGAAACATAACAATTTATATATTTTTGTGAGAACCAAAATACTGACAAGTACTTTACCTTTATATAGATAGAGCACCCGTGAGGATGGCTAATGTCCCATGTTACAGCCGATGAGGCAGAGAGGAGGTAGGCCCCAACAATGATGCAACTAGGACCTTGCGTAGTGTGGGTAGGAACTTTGAGGGCCTCACTCGCAATGTGCCCATGGCTACCATTGATGACCTCCCTGTAGGCATGCAACGTCATGTCGTGGGGGTACCCAAGCCATGGGTATGACTATTTCAACGTTTGGAAAACGTCATCATTTTTTATGATAGATTTCACCGTCCTTAGACCTAGATAGACTATGTGCTCATAGCATGATTTTTGTACTTATACAACATTATATGACATTCGGGGGATAGGGGCCCCACATTTTATACTTATGGACCTCATTTATATATATATATATATTATTTTTTGTGCGTTAAATACATTTTGTAATTTATTTGCAAATGTGAAATATTTACATGTGAATGTGTGTGCTTACGTTATTAGTGATATAAATTCCAATCTAAAACATAATTAGTGTAGGCATCAGCTAATTCATTATCTCTCCTAGGAACATGCTCATAAGTAATAAAATCAAATGAACGCTCCAGAAGACATACCCTAAGGAAAAAATGTAACAACATTGGATTGTGTACTCTATACAATCCATTTAACTGTGAAACCACCAATTGTGAATCCATGAACACTTGAAGTCGATTAATGCCACATGGTAATGCATCTCGCAAAAGCTCAATAACTATGCTATACTCGACAAAATTGTTAGTAATCACCCCGAGACACACACCTCCAGTGGACACTAGCTGACTAGAAGGAGAATAAATCACCCAAGTAGAGGATGCTAAGTGTTGAGTATGGCGACTAGCACCATCCGCGAATCTGAAGTAGATCAAAGACTCCTTGGGAATTTTCCACATACCAAAAGCACACCAATCACTAATGCAACAAAAGGATGAAGAGAATTTTAAATGAAGTTATGTACAAAATGAAGAATAGTTGCAAACGTGCTAATGTTCAAGCCCTCGGTCTCAAGCATAGTACTTCTTCAGATAGAGCCCATTTTTGGGCTCCAACAACACATTACCTTCATAATCCGCGAGCTCATAATATCCTTTTTCTAAAACTTGTCATATTACATAAGGGACGTACCACATAGGGTTATACTAGCCTGCCCCCAGGGAACCCTTGTCCTGGTCATAGACCAACACAAGGTATCCCTTGGAGAAAACCCTAGGATGACCATATTTATCGCACTGAGACTTTACATGCTTCTTTTTCACTTTGTTTGATAAAGTTGCATCTTGGTGTTGCTTGATAAACTAGGTTCTCCTTGAGTTGAGTCATTTCAAGAAGGAGTTCAACCATGATTTTAAGTGAAGGAACCTCACACTTAATTGACAAAACTGCTTCCACTCCATGGACGAGTTGGAAAGGCGAGAAACTAGTAGTATTTTTCATGAAGGTCTGGTAAGACCACAAGGCCATATATAACATCAAGTGTCAGATAGTTAGAGCTGAGTTAACCGTTCTTCTTAGTATCATTTTTAATGATTTGTTCATGGCTTCAACTTGATTGTTTTCTTGGGGATAGTAGGGAGATGAATGCTCCTACCTAAATCCCAGTTTTGATGCTAGCTCCAACATGATGTAGTTTTGAAAGTGACTTCCATGGTCGGTGACAATCTCTCTCTGAACCCCGAACCTAGCTATGACCTGATTAAAGATGAAGAGGGTTACAGTTTCCCTGTCATTAGAAAATGTTGGTATATCCTCGACCCACTTTGTAAAGTAGTCGACGACCATAATAATGTAACGATGCCCCCTAGTCGAAGCTGGTTGGCATGTCATGAAATCTACCCACCACTTGGTGAAGGGGCCGACAATAATAAATGGGAAACGTGGGAGCAAGATGTGCACGCATTTTCTTAGTGAATATTTGACATAGCTGACACTTCTTGACTGCCTTAATACAATCCTTGAATATCGTAGGCCAAAAGTGTCCTGTGTACAAAATGTTTTGGGTTTCTTCTAACCCAGATAGGTTACCACCACATGATCCACTATGGTAGTAGTTCAACACAGCCTCCGCTTCTTCAAAATTCAAACAACTATGAATCGAGTCCACCCCACATCAATACAATGTGTCAACGATGATGAGGTAGTTTTTATCCATGTGACAAGTTTGTCGTCGCTTGTCTCGTGAATAGTTTGGAGGAAACTTTAGAGTCTGGAGATATATAAGAATATCCCCATACCACAAGTCAAAAAAATAGATAAGGAAAATATGCTCATCCAGAAATAAGTCTGTCATTTCACTTTCATCATTCTCAACTGGCAACTCCGACATTAACTAGGAAAATACCAAAGATGTCTTAGACTTTGCAGACGCAAAGTCCAAATCAAAATATTGAAGCACAACAATCCATTTTTTGTACTTCCTGCCAATAATTATCCTAGTCAACACATATTGGAAAGGATTAACGGTGGTGATAACGGTTGTCTTACATAGTAGAATATAGTGTTGAAGTCACTGGACATCATTGAATGCTACCAGTGATATCTTTTCAACGTACAAGTACTTGAGTTCAGGACCTATCAATGCATGGATTAAATAATAGATGACATGCTCTTGGAGCTCATCATCTTCCTGAACAAGAACAATGCCAATAGATGATTCAGTGGTTGCCAAATACAACAAGGAATCACGATTGTAGTTGGAGGGACTCAAAAAAGGAGTTGAAACCAAAGCTTTCTTTAACACATCAAACAAACATTGTGAGGCTTCGTCCCAATAAAATGGGACCCGTTTCTTTAAAGGGCACATGAAACCTTTCGTGATGTTGGCATAGTTCGGCACGAATCACCGGAGAAAATTTTCCTTTCCTTGCAGGCTTTGAAGTTGTCTAATCATATGCGGGGGAGAAAACTAAATTATTTCCTAAAACTTAAAGGGGTCAACCATGATCCCCTTCGTTGAAATGATGAATCCAAGAAGACGATTGGAGGTCGCACAAAATATACACTTGTGTGGATTCAATCGGATCCAATAGTAACAACATCGTTCAAAAACTAAGCAGAGGTGTAAGAGATGTTGGGATCTATTTTGTGAATGAGTTATTAGATCATGTAAGTCATCCTCCACTATATTCTTCAAGTCGTCAAATGGAAACATCATGGCCCGCTGGAATGTGGCACCAACATTTTTAATACCAAAGGGCATCTTCTTGTAAGTGAAGGTTCCCCATGGACATATAAAGGTTGTCTTGTGTTGGTCCTCCAGATGAATCTCAATCTAGTTGTAACCGAAAAAACCATCCATAAATGAAAATATTTCGCTCCCTACACACTCATCTAAGATCCGGTCGATGAATGGCGTCAAGAAGTTATCTTTGGGACAAGCCTTATTTAAGTCCCATAAATTCATGCAAACACAAATTATACCCTATTTTTTATCGAATGAAACTGGGTTGGAGTACCATTTTTTCAAAGGAACGGGGTAGATGAAGCTTGCATTAAGCAACTTCTCCACCTTTTCTTTGATTTCCACCGCCTTCCTTGATCTAGGTGGATATTGGTGGCCACCCACCTATTCCAACTGGTTCCTCCTGTTCGTTTTTATTCAATACGTCTTTATGTAATGCTTTATAATTGTGAGTTCTACACTTATGGGATTGTTTGAAGCCTCACACATTCTCCAGGTGGATACGGGTGGCCTCTCGCCTAATCCAACTTGCTTATTTTGTATGTTTTCATGTCAAGGCATCTTGTTGTACTTCCAGGGCTATTTTGGGGCCCTAAACGTTGTTTTTTTTACTCACCACAGTGAAACTATAGACATAGTCAAATTATGATAGCGGAATGTGTGGATATCTAAAAGACCTTTCCAACGAGCTATCACGCGCCTAAAACGGAGGTCGTATGCAAAATTTACGACCCTAGGAAGTTGAGGTACCAAATTATACCAACTTACCCATAGGGCCCACATGACTTTTGGTGTTTCACCTTCTAGGGTTAGGTTTTTGGATGTCTAGGGTTTTGGCATTCATGAGTAATATGAAAAGGGCCTCTGGAGCCTCATTGTAATCCATTCTTCTCAGACGAATGCGTGTAGAAGCCACATCTCTTCTCAGAGATAACTACCACCATTCGAGCAAGTTTCAGTTCTGCATTTTTATAGTTTCATCCTAATTCATTATTTAATAGAAGATATTGTTCACTGGATATTTGTGTTATTCTTCCTATCTCTGTGTTTATTGTATTCAGTTTGCTAATCAGTTTGTTCCGCTCCTAAATTCGGTTCAGTGGTATCATAGTGGTCTTATCTTCATTTATTTTTCTTCATGCATGTCCCCGACAAGGTCTGGGTACAAGAAGTTGGGACTTGAACCAATCAAGTCATTACCAGATTGACCGCATCGAGCCTGCCAACAACCCATGAGAGATGAAAAGAAATATGATGGAGTAGGAGATCCTATTAAAATGTTGCTCGAGGAATCCCTAGCGCGACAAAGGAACATAATGATGGACAACTTCACACAGATACTTCAACGGTTGCCCACAGGAGAAGCATATTCATCAAGAGGCCATGCAACCCCCTTCAAGGTATAGGTAAATTTTGATATTCCATTATTTGAAGGACTAATAGATGTAGATGCTATAGATAAATGGTTGAATCTCCTTGAAGGATATTTTTCGGTCCACAATTTTTTCGATAGGGAAAAGATCACTTTTGCACTCCTCAAGGCCCTTCCCCATGTTAAAGACTAGTGGGACACTTACTGTGAGAAAAGGGTCGAGGAGGAATTTTTAGTTTTTGTGGTGGCCCCTACATGGGATTCCTTCCAGGATGCCATTAAAGAAAAGTACTACCATGTTGGAAGCTACGAGGACTAGTACATTAGATGGACCACCCTACATCAAGAAAGGGACCAGACAGTACCAGACTTCACCAATGTTTTCCATACCCTACACACCAAATTGGGTATCAAATATTCTGAGAGTCATCTGGTGATAAAATACCATGGATGTTTGCATAGATACATTCAAACAGAAATGGAGTTCCTGGACATCGCCTCATTGGGCACGGCTTATAGATACACTGTCAAGATCGAGGAAAAATTCAAGCAGAAACGACGAGAGTTTGGATCTACAAACCCCTCACAGCTGAAATAGGGAAAAGGAAACCCCAACCCACAAAGCAAGGGACCAAGTCGAGATGACCTCCCTCAGGAAAATCCATCCAAGCTGCAACACAAGAAGGGAAACGAGAAGACAAATAAGGACACAGGGAAATGGTGTGAGTACCATAAAATTCCCTGGCACAACACCAATGAATGCTTCTCCAAGCAGTCCCTCATGGATGAGCTGAAGGATTTCGAGTCAGAGGATGATTCTGATTTCGAGTCAAATCCTGAAGGAGGAAAGAATATTATCGACATTGAACCTAGTTCCACGGTTGCTACCACAAAAGTCCGACCAAGAGAACAAGAAGAACCAAAGGAAGGGGAACGCCTCTTTCATTTGCAGATGTAGGTCAAGAGGGATCTAATTCATTTCATTGTCAACAACGGTAGTCAGAAGAACCTGATTTTAGCAGAGGTCATCAAGATGTTGAACCTATGAATGACACTGCACCTGCAACCCTACACCATCAGCTGGCTTCATCAATGAAGAGATCTTCGTGTCAGCCAACAGTGTCGTCTACCCTATGGCATCAAGCCTTTCAAAGATGAGGTACTGTGTGATATTTCCCCTCTTGAATTTTGTGATGTTCTTTTAGGACAACCATATTTGTGGAAGCGTCATGCTATGTATGAGTCTAGACCCCGCAGTGTTATTATTACTTTGTGTAGACAATTGTACACGATCCCAGAGGTGGCACCGCCTACTGTTATTTCTTTAATCTCTGCTAAGCAATGTAGTAAGGTCATTTCAAAGACCGAGAAGTTCATCTTCTTTGTGATCCATGCTCATAATAAGAATAAGATCATCGCCCACCCCTACACAACACCTCTCCTTGCAGCAGAAGCAAGTGGACAGGATCATGGAAGAATATAGAGACATCTTCACCTCACCTACAGGGGTACCGACACACTTCCAAGTCAAGCATACAATTGATCTGAACCCTGACACACCTCTACCTAATGGACTAGTCTATCGGCGCTCACTGATGGAGAATGACGAAATCAGGTGTTAGATCCAAGAGCTTCTTTAAAAGGGGCACATCAGACCTAGACTCTCCCCATGCGGAATCTTGATTGTACTAGTGCAGAAGAAGGACGGGACTTGGTGACTCTGCATTGATTACAGAGCCTTAAACAAAATCACAGTCAAGAACCGCTACCCCATTCCCATGATTGATGACCTTCGTGACCAACTCAAGGGGGAAAAGTTCTTCAGCAATATTGACCTGAAGTTTGGCTACCACCAGGTACCCATCAAACCACCTGATGTTTGGAAGACATCCTTCAAGTCTAAAGAATGTCTCTACGAATGGCTAGTCATGCCCTTTGGCTTAACAAATGCACCATCCACTTTCATGAGGTTGATGGACGATGTATTGAGACCCTTTACCAACTCCTTTGCGATAGTATATTTGGATGACATACTCATCTTCAACAAAATGTGGGAGGAGCACATGCAACATATTCAATAGGTTTTGAGCACTCTGCGACAACACAAGCTCTATGCCAACTTGGAAAAATGTTATTTTGGCATGAACATGGTCCAATACCTCAACTACATTATTGATGAGCATGGGATACATGTTGATCCAGCTAATTCCAAGTCATCCATGACTGGCCAGCCCCAACCACACTGACCGAGCTTCAGAGCTTCTTGGGACTTGCCAATTTCTACCGACAATTCGTGTTGGGATTCTCCCATATTGCATGGACCCTTAGCCAGGTGACCAAGTGTGGTGGTAGGGACAAGTTCATGTGGAGGAAGGAGCAGCATCGAGAATTCTATGATCTGAAACATCATTTGTTCTCATCTCCAGTACTGTCCTTGCCCGATCTGCAACAACCATTCAGGATTGAGACTGATGCATCTGACTATGCTTTGGGTGCAATTCTCACTCAGCATCGGCATTCGATGGAATACCATAGTGAGACACTCTCTGATACTGTCTGGATATACCCCACCTATGAAAAGGAGATGTATTCCATTGTACAATTCTGTCGTCAATGGAAACATTACATTCTGGGGAAAGAGACGATGATACACACTGATCACAAGCCTTTGTAGTTCATACAGACACAAGAGAAATTGTAGAACGACCTCCATCAAAAGTGGTCCACCTACCTGCAACGGTTCCATCTCAACACCAAATATAAGACAAGTATCTTCAATCATGACGTTGACTGCCTTAGTCGGCCTCCTGTGGCTGCACTCACCACTTTGCTCCATTCCTGTGGACATGAAACATCGGAGTGGCCCCAAATTTACCAGCAAGATCCAGACTTCTCCACCACATATCAGCTCTTGGTTACAGGTGCCACTGTCACTGATTTTCACATTCAGGATGGAATCTTATGCCACCTGGGCCATCTCTTTGTTCTTACAAGAAAGCGTAAAAAGCTGATTTGGGAATCCCACTACAGTCGGGTGGTAGGACATTTTGGCATAAATAAATCTGTAGTCGTTCTTCAGAAACATTTTTATTGGCCAAAACTTCGATAGGACGTCAACAAGTATATCAAAACTTGCACTTCCTATGCCATTTCCAAGCCAACCATCAAGAAGAAATGCTTATACACCCCTCTTCCTATTCCCGAGAAGCCATGGGAATCCATCTCCATGGATTACAAGTCTGGTTTATCATCCACCAAGCACAAAAATGATGGCGTGTTTGTGGTTGTTGATCAGTTTTCGAAGATGACCATCCTCACAACCTGTAAGAAGAATGTCACAGTGGCAGATACTGTCAAGCTCTTCTTCGAACGAGTTTGGGTCCACTTTGGGATACCACAAACCATCATCTCTGACTGAGATAACAAGTTCCTCAACACCTTTTGGTTGAGTCTCTGGTATTTGTTAGACACCAAGATCACAAAATCCACTTCTTTCAACCCCCAAACTGATGGCCAAATCGAGGTCGTCAATCAAATGATTGTGCACACCCTGTGCATGTACAATTCTAAGCATCCCCATACATGGGACAAGAGTCTCCCATATGTCCAACATAGTTACAACAGGGCTCTCCATAGTTCTACAGGCCATAGCCCATTTCAGGTGGGTCTGAGATTTCAACCCTTGGGACCCATTGATGTTGCACTTCCTCTTGCCACTGCATAGAGAGACTCTTCCCCTACTCAATCCACGATCGAAAAAGACACCAGATTCATTGAGCAGATTCAGCACATTCGCCAACAGGTCCAAGAGATTTTGTAGAAATCCAATGCTAAGTACAAGCAATGCCATGATCAACACAAAGTACCACACCAATTTCAGGTTGGCGACAAAGTCTGGTTACATTTGCAAAAGGAGCATCTCATCGGGTCCCATCAGAAGCTTCACCCACTTCTTTATGGGCCTTACACTATCACCAAGGTTGTGGGTAGCAATTATTTTGAGCTCACCACTCCACCCTTCCTTGGTCTACATCCAGTATTCAATGTGGATGTCCTTCGGCCATATGTTCCACTATTATTGGACACCTCTGAGATCACCTAACAGTTGGAACCAAAAAATCTCAAACCTGAATGCATGGAATAAGCATCCAACGATTAGATAGTGGACACATAGGTCAAGGGCACTTGCTAGCAACGGATCCAACTTTATCGGGTTGTCAAGGCAGGGAAACTCCTACACTAAGTCAAGTGGCTCACCCATGACCAAATCCAACAGAATTTTCCTCACCTGATGGGGGAACTCAATGCAATGGATACCATTTCTTCCTAAGGGGGGAGGATTGATCCAGGTGGATATTGGTGGCCATCCACCTATTCCAACTGGCTCCTCATGTCCACTTTTGATTCAACACGTATTTTTGTAATGATTTATAATTGTGAGTTCTACACTTCTAGGACTATCTGAAGCCTCACACATTTTCCAGGTGGATAAGGGTGGCGTCTCACCTAATCAAACTGGCTTATTTTGTATGTTTTCATGTCAACACATCTTGTTGTACTTCCAGGGTTGTTTTAGGGCCTTAAACGTTGTTTTTTTTACTTGCCACAGTCAAAATGAAAACAAAGTCAGAGTTTGATGGTGGAATGTGTATATCTTTAAAAGAACATTCCAACGAGCTATCACGTGCCTAAAACGGAGGTCGTATGAAAAAGTTACGACCCTAGGAAGTTGAGGTACCAAATTACACCAACTTACCCATAGGGCCCACATGAATTTTGACACTTCACCTTCTAGGGTTAGGTTTTTGGATGTATAGGGTTTTGGCATTCATGAGTAATATGAAAAGGGCCTCTGGAGCCTCATTGTAACCCATTCTTCTCAGAAGGATGCGCGTAGCAGCCACATCTCTTCTCAGAGATAGCTACCACCATTCGAGCAAGTTTAAGTTCTGTAGTTTTACAGTTTCAACCTATTTCATCATTTAATAGAATATATTATTCACTGGATGTTTGTGCTTATTTTCCTATCTCTGTGTTTATTGTATTTAGTCTGCTAATCATTTCGTTCCGCTCCTAAATCCGGATCATTCCTGGGGTTTACAAGCCTCAACTTTTGTTGAATCGGCTTTGTGTTTTCATAGGTTCGAATTTCATGTTGAACTATTCGAGGGTCAATGCATTTCCTTGTAATACCATGCAAACATGTATTGAAACTATTTAAAAAGTGTCGTGTACCGAACAATCTCATCTTGCAAGCATTCATCTCCAATGAATACATTTTTGAAGACATCAAGATTCTTAGAGATGTTGATCGAGATCGTCTCTGATATATTAGCCATATTTCCTTCGGCATAGACACCATGCCCAACCAAGGGATTGAATATCCCATCAATACTTCCAACAATAGTTTAATTAAACTCTCCATTCTATATTCGACTAAGTTCGGGGAGGAAATATGATCTATGATGCAAATCCCCCCATGGCCTTTCATATCCAACCATTTCCTCAATAATTGCCCCATTTGATTGCAAGACAGTGTCTAAACAATCTTGGGAGCTTAAAGAGTTTTGAGCCCAAATAGGCTCAGGAAAAATATCGTCCTCCTCAGTGACCATAAGAGTTTGATCTAGGTCTTCTTTGGCATGTTGAATGGATTGATAAGCTACTTCATCTGCATACAAGGGTTCGACCATCCCGGAATGGAATCGAACTTCAACTGAACTAGATGGTGAGGGAACTGTCCAGGGGTCATGCATATATGATGTTCTAAACAAAGAGACCCTATTGATGGGAGTGGCACAAACATACAAAATCCGTGTGGGAGAACAAAAAGATCCCATAAGATAAGGGTGCATCCCACAACCGATGCTCTCAATGTCCACCTGAGAGTTTTCAATCCAAGAGATAGTGGTCCCAGGGTTAGCTGCTGCATGAGATAGGTTGGATGCCACCTGATCGATGGTCACAATTCTTCCCTCATGGGGAAAACATATAATCCGAAATATTATCGAGACAACAACTGTCAAGGCATATGTCCAACTTCTTCCTAACAACAAATTATAGTTGAGCGACACGTCGACTAATTCAACCTCCACACAAATGGACTTTCCCCCTAGTGTAATTAGACAAGAAGGAATCATACCATGTGGTCGAAATGAATGTTCAACGAAGGTAATCAAGAGTGTAGGAGAGAGGGTAAGCTCAGGAGAACTGATATCTTTCCAACATGACAAATACATTATGCACGTTGAAGCACCCTCATCAATGACGATTCTCTTAACTAAGATATTGTTGCAAACAACACCAATCTAAAAATCTACATAATATGGAAGGCATGGCCTCACATCAGTAGCATCAAACTTCATTACGAGATGACTGGAAGAATCAATAGCTCCTATAGAAGACAACAATGTAGTGCATTGTGAGGGGTAACTTTGGAGTACCTCCAAAGTGGAAATTGCACAAGGCGTCTGAGCCAAAACCTCAACAATTTAATAATTGGGAGTGGATATTGCATTAGGGTTATATGATGTCATTTTATAAACACCCTTAGGTATGTATGACATTGTCTCTTTGTCAAGCTTCTCTATGTGGAGATGGGTATGATCTTCTAAAGTTTTCTTACCCTTCTCGGTCGACTTTGGATTATCATAATTCCGAGATCTTGTCAAAAAATATACATCCTTTAGCTTCAAATGGAAAAGAATGTTTACTACTTATTTATATCCATTAGAGGGGGGAGCACTTGAAGTGCCCCCCTATGGGTTGAAGTTGGAAGAACCAACTTGCAAATTCTACCCTCGTGGAAAGGGATTCTTCAACAAAACAGGCTGCTACTGTTGATTCAAATTTATAAAATGTTGGGATTCTTCCATTTGTGGGCATTGATGCGTAAGGTGATCATCATTATAAAGCTTGCAAGGAAACTTCACCTTCCTTTTTTCATCCTTGGCCCCTTCATCATTCTTATCAAAAAATTTGTTATTTCCCCCACTACCCTTCTTATCCTTGCCTTTTTTCTTCTCTCTGGGTTGCTAAGGACCCTTCAAAGTCTTCATTTTCACAGAATGTGCGTCTGAAGACAAGGTGGTGGGGGTGGTCGAGCCAGAGGATAGACTGGTCACAGGTTGCTGAATAACAATTTTTTTCATCTGGCTAGTGGTCAGGTCTACAAATTTCATTTGAGAAGAACCCACTATACCATCATCATGTGGGTTAGACTTTGGCTTTTCCAAGTCGAGAGTAGATCACGACATGTTCTATATAATCTCATAGAGAATTCCCTATTGAGAGTATATGAGCTCTAACTAATGCATCTGAAAGATTGATTGTTCCTCTGAAAACACCCCTGAAGTTGCAACGTATTTCGAAATATAGGGGATTAGAGGTTTTAGAAACCATTCAAGGAGGAACTCAGGTGGAACTATAGCCTTGATCAAGATTTTCCTTCTCCTCCATTCTTGAATGTGATCATAAATGTACATGGCATTATCTTGCTCAAAATTGGCCAACAGTTTTGTCCTTGCATCATATCGAACATGGAGTTGGAAATGGTTTAGGAAAACCATGGCTAAATCATCAAAATTCGAGTACTTCCCCTTCTTAAGTTAAATATACCACTTCGTAGTTCCTCCAGTGAGAATACGCTATAACAAACACAATCGAATTGAATCGTTATTAAGTGATTTGGACGAACACCACAAGTGGAATGTCGTCACATGGTCCTGTGGATCCTCGCCACTTTTCCCTTCAAACTTGGGTATGTCCTAAGGTAGTTTGGTTGGGACCGCAGTCCAACTAGGATCATAACAAATGGATCATTCATCAATTTGGATAAGTCTGGCAAGTGCAGTGTTGTTAGAAATGGTAGCTGAAGCTGCATCATTGACTGATTGGCAGCCTGAAAAGAAGGTATTGGGTTGTAACTAGCACCAGACTGTCAGAAAGATTTTGATATCAAAACAGATCTTGGCATGAATCCTTGCTGGCCTTGATTAAATGGAAGAACACCTCCACCCATCTGATTACCAAAATAAGAATAGAGGTTGGCCCCAACGGACCCCTTATGCATAAGAACAAATCCTGGAATGGGGGTAGACTGACTAGGAAAGGGGTTTCCCCCTTACGACATCCCTTTAGAGGGACTCCAATGGCCTTGGAGAGGGGTGATCCCAAATGGTGCCCCCAACGAAGAAACGGGTCCTTTCCAGGGGACAAATTGACCTGGGAATGGGTTTCCCCCTGTCAACACTGCAGATGTGGTGAAAGGGTTACTCCCAAACCCACCATAAAGTGTGAACGGGGTCGATGTAGACGACATACTGGTGGATTGATATCTACTACACATGGAGGCACCCCAACCCCATGCAGGGTTAGGGATAGAAGATTGGACAGGTCCACTTCCGATGAATGGGGCTGACAGAGGAATGTGTCCTCCACCCCAAGACATGGCTTGATAAGGAGCTGGAGTGCTCCCTACACCAACATTTGAAAACTAGGATGCTGGCTGAAAACTAACCAATGTGTTAAGCGCATCCATTGATAACATTTTGTAAGAGAAAGTGTTTGTTGTTCACGAAAATGATGCAGTTGCACTCGAAATTCGAGTGGGACTAAAGATCATCAAGGAAATGGTGTTGGTTGTCGCAGTGATGATGGATTGAACCACATTTGTTGTTGACTCAACATACTGGGATGAAATATCCCCCCAGTAACTATCACTGAGGTGGGAGTTGTAGGGGCTCTCGACCCTAACATTGGTGGAGTGTTGTCCATAGTGGCCTAGTGGAGAGGGCTACTATCAGTGAGGTCCAATCTAGGAGGTGGGACTTGTATGAATGGTGATGGAAAAATCTTAGGTAACAAAGGATTAAATTGTGGAGCGAACTCCCTAGCTCCAAGGTCCTCAATGGTTACCTCCTTTGGTTTTGAAGCGTTGAATTCTAGAGGATCAATGTTTATGATCTCGGTCTGACCGGTCAGTATGAAATTGTTGAGCTGATTAAGCCGACGCCTTTGTGGAGGCGGGGGAGAATTATTGCTAACATCTTCCTCGGGAGGAAGGCCTTGAATTCGCCTTGATGTTCGGGGCGATTGGTTGGGAACTTTGAGTGATCGACTCTTAGTGACAATCAACTTGCCTTCCTAAAGTTGAACTACGTTCACCAATCACACCACTACAAAGCCCTAAAATACAAGAAAAACACAAATAACTTTGTCAATATTCCAACTCAAGTGGATTAGGTATTGAGACTGAAACAATAACAAAGTGGGCTCAAACCCTTCCGGACGAAGGCACGGGTTGATTAAGTCCCATGGACCAATGCACAAAGGTATGAGAAGTAGTTATCCTGACCTCCACATATAAGTCTTATCCGGTGCAAGTACCCACGCTTCGTGGGGAACCCTCTAGTAGTACTAAAGTGTGTGATACAAAATATACCCCAGGTACTACGAAAACCCCCCAAAGTCACCTTGTGATATACCTAGGAGAAGAAACTATGGATACCAGCTCATAGTCAATGCCCAACGTGTACAGTCGATAGTTGGGATCGAACATGTGGGCATGGTAGTAACTCCCAAAGCCTTGAAAGCACCGCCTCTCAAGGAGGTATGGGCACAACCGAAATCCCCAATACACGATATCTCCACTACGCTTGGTCCAACTTTGGAGTGGAATCACCTCGGCTATTCCTTATGTGACCTCATGTTTAACTCCTGTGTTAGAGGAGCTTCTGGATCAACCTATATGATGACTGGATTCTTCACTCCCTATCTCAGACAATTATGTTTGTTTAGTGGCCTTGGAGAAATTTACTCTCCAACCTACACTAAGGCCCTAGCCTAAACTTGTTCTTTAACTCTAGAAAAATGAATGTTTCTAATATATTTTTGTTACGTGTTCATTTTAATGGGTTGTTATTTACTCATAAATGGTGCATATGCAACTTTGGTGATGTTCATACTGACTACAAAAGTAATGCAAAATAAGAACACAATGCAGTTTCTTCAAATGAAAATGGATGCAACTACGCTTATGAAGAAAATTATTTTCTTTTTCAGATGAAAACAAAAAGTTTGGGTGCAAGATTTAAGACACCCTGAGATGCACTTTACAATTCTCTTTTCCGAAAACAACTGCACACAAGAATGCAAAACTTGTACTACTAGATTCTTTTCTTTTTCAATGCAAGGCTACCACTACCAAAGCACTACAAAATGTAACTACCTGAATGCTAATTAGATGCCTCTTTTCTTACAAAGATGGAAGGCAAGGGTTCAATAAAGGAGAAGCAAACAAACATGTGCCTTTTTTTTCTTTTTCATTTACAAAAGAAAATAAAAACAAAGAATTGCAATTTTTTCTTTTTTGAAACAAAGAAAAGTAGGTAAAGAGACAGAAAGTGTTGAGCCAGGGAACCATAGAAAACTCAGTGAGTCTGGATGTTCAGAAAAATAAGGTTTATCTTCCAATGAACCGGACAAACCTTATACAAAATAACTCAAGCAAGGTCTTTTCTTTTTTTGTATGATACACTTTCATATTTCAACAAAAAAAACACTAGTACAAAATGAGAGATAAGTGACCAGGCGACCAAAAAAAATGGTCACCAAGTTTTTTCAACGGATAAATGACCAAAATTGATAAATTTAAAGTGAGCTAACTAAAAAAGACCAAGATGAATGACCACTTTGGTCACGGGATAAGAACTAAACTAAAAAAGACCAAGATAAATGACCAAATTTGGACATGGGATATAACTAGACTAAAAATGACCAAATAACAATTGGTCATTTATTTGATCATTTTTAGTTGTGTCACTCCTGTTGATTAAGGTTGGTTTTCATTGATGTCAACCCTTGAATAAAGACCCGTAGCACAAAGGTTTGGGTAATGGACCCAATAGTGTTTGATGTAAATATGACTCATTATTGTTTTTTCATGGTTGATAAGAAGTAAATATGGATGAACTCCAAAGTGGTCCCCTTATGGTGAAAGCCCTCACAGGAAGACACTTTGTGGAGTAAGATAACCCATGCTTAATTGTGGAATAATGAGATGAAGGAAAGTGAATTTGTTAGGGAAAATATCCTAGATGGATAGTGCTTTTCATGTCATTTCCGGTGGTATGTGGAACGTCACATAATTCCTCACGGTTAGAGAGTTATGACCATGAGAAGTTGGAGACCCCAGGTTTGGGCAATGGACCCAAGTTTGTTTGATGGGTAACGGTATGAGTTATGATATATTTTCACATAATACTATTTTATATGGATATTGTGGTATGTATAACGTCACATAACTCCTCACATTTTGAGAGTTATGGCCTTACGAAGTTGGAGGACCCTCATATGTCATCTAGAAGCCCCAAAAGGTCAAAGTAATCAAAGTGGTTTAAGAGATTTTAAAAGGTAAATAATCAAGTGAAGTGATGAGTGTATTATAATTCAAAGTG
>ML781643.1:243081-255821 GCA_009831015.1 Picea engelmannii | reverse complement strand
AAGGTTTGCATGAATGTGATTATATACATCAGGTCTATTACAGAGCTACAAATCATATTTGGATGATGAAATTGATGAGGGATTTTGGTTGAGGTACATGTTGAGTACATGGTTGAGAGAGTAGTTGATGAATTGACACATACATGAGGCGTATAGTTGATGATGTTGGTACATATTGATGAGTAGTTGACACATGATTGGTACATACTTGGTGCATGGTTGATGCACTTGTTTATGGTACAGGTTGATTACAGGTTGGTGCATGGTTGATGTACTTGTTTATGGTATAGGTTGGTGCATGGTTGATGCACTTGTTTATGGTACAGGTTGATTACATCTTGGTGCATGGTTGATGCACTTGTTTATGGTGTTGGGGTCCTATAATTATAGGCAACTCGATTCTTTGACTATTGATTTGGTGTTTCTCTCGTGATGACGAAGTCTAGCTCGGTTGATCCCGTTTTCTTCCCTCCATTCTTTTCGCTTGATCCCCCATCACCCTGCTGCATCCTTCATCCATGTCGTGCCCTCACTCCCTTGTCCTGTTGCCCCATTGACTACCTCTCGCCCGTCACCCATCCATGAATAATCAGAATTAGGATGAACAAAAATAACAATAAAGTTAGTTAGATTAAATAAGTAATGTTAGTATAGTTAGGATAGGTTAAACTAATTAATAAATAACTAGTTAATAATTAGTTAATTATTAATTAAGTTAAAAATCTAAATTAATAATTATGTTAGAATTTAATTAATTAAAATAAAACATATTAAAACAAAAACCAAATTTAAACAAACAAAATATAAACATATATAATAAAACAAATAAATAATAAATAAAATTATAAAAACACAAAACATATATAAAAAAAAAATAGATAACAATTAAAACATAATAAAACAAAAATTAAAAAATAATATAAAAAACAAACATGAAATAACTAAACTAAAACCTAAACAAAACAACACATAAAATATTAAAAATAAAAAACATAAAAAAATAAACTACCCTAAGTCCTACCCACCCCCTACCTCAACGCATCCTAAAATATCACGGCTCACATCAAAAACTAATCAACGGTTATTAAATTTTCCGGACCCCCCCTCACCATCCAGAGTTTAACGAGAGGGGGGTCCGGAATGATGGTTTTCCAAAACCACCCCCCATCCACGTGTCGTATTCCTATTCTAGCCCCCCCCCCCACAAATCCGCTTACCACCTCAGGGGGGGTCCGGAATACCGCTTTCCCGAAATTAAAACCACTTTTCCCATTTTTCACAATTTTTTGTCTGTTCAGCATGTGTTCATCTGAGTCAGTTTCTGGGAAAACAAAAACAAATTTTTAAAAACCGAGAGAGGTTTCTCTCCATAACAAGATGAAGAACAAAAACCTCTCTCATTTTTTTCACAAGTTCCATGAGCAGGGATAATCGAATCCATCTTCGAGGCCCCTTTTTCCAGATTTTCCAATTTTCCGTTACAGTCCCGGTCTTGCAGGAGTTGTTACGTCCAGCTGGAGCCGAATTTAGAGAAACCGAATGAGGTTTTTGTCCAGAACACATCCTTATACAATAACCTCCTTCATTTTTTTCCCAGGTTTCATCATTGAAGAGAAAACCACGTCTGTTCGGACCCCTTTTTCGCAGAAGACCGGTCCGTCTTTCATGGCAGACAGTTCAATGATTTGTGGGTTTTGTGGCTATTTTTGGCCGAGACGGTTAAAACCGACTCTCGAAGCTTGTTGAGGTCTATCCTATTTATTCAGAAATGATTTTTAATGTAAATTTGGATCAATTAGGGACCATGATTTAAAAATCTTGCATCAGAGCTCGCAGAGCCATCTGTATTTTTCATCAATTCAATAATACAGTCACAGCGGTTACATGATTCTTGTGTCAAGTATATTGGTGAAGTGCTCCTCGAATAAATTGTTTTCTTTGTTTCCATATGTTTTCTTTCCTTATTATACGACATAAGTTTATGAGCAGAATTTGTTGTAAGATACACTCTGTTTCTGGCTGCGGATAATATTAATGTTTTCTTCTGATATTCAGTGGCAGAATTCTTCATTGCTCTGTTGCTAAATTGATCATTTATTTTTCCTCCCCTTTCATTTCATTTAATTTTACCAGATCTAGTAATTTTCCTACCTTGCCCTGTAAATCTATCTATAGGATTTGTTTTTGATTAAATACTCAGTTTGTGATTCCATTGCCCATGGTTCCTTTTTTTTCCCTGCTCCTACCAGAAAATCCATAAACAAACCCATGTTCTTCATAGCTAGCCTAATATCCATCCCATACAAACCAAGTTAAATCGAAAAGAGAGATCCCTCTCTGAGTCTTGGAGGGCTAGATCCAAAACTCGAAGCGGTTTTGATGTTGCCTCTGTGACTGCCTCACAGCCTTGGGAAAATTACAGAGTGCTAACAGAATGGTGACTCCACTGGGGAACTTTCCCCAGTAGTACACTTCAAAGCTCCAGATATGATCACTGATGGTGGACAGTGACCAGACACTAGAAGGCTGAGATCATTCACCTGGAGACTCCAACCAGCTCCAAACAGTGCCAACTCAAAGACTCCACTAGAGGAAGAATTTGAAGCATGACCAAGCAACCTTGAAAGACCAGGTACTCAAGCTCAAATTGTATTCATGATATTATTGGTTTCATCTGCAGTTACTTTCTCTCTTATCATGATCCTGGTCCAGAGTATATTGTTGAAATTCAGGATGATCATTTTCAACCTGAAGAGCCTCAAGAGACCAAACCCCAAATTGTAGATTATGTACATACTCATATACCTGTGCACATCCCAGATGCACCTGTAGAAACCCTAGTGAGACATAAGCCTCCTTCTTTATCTCCTACTCTTGCAAAACCTATCGATGGTTGTGAGCCTCTTGCTTCACCTTCTGTACTTGCCAAAGTCCCAGACCAATACCATCCTCTAGATTTGCCTCCCATTCTTCATGACCTCCCTGTCAATTACATCAATAATCTGCGTAGGTTTGATGGAGAAAATGGGAAGATCACTGTTGAAAAGCATATTCAAAACTTTGAGGATTTCCTTGACCTTTATGAGGTTGAAGATGATGATGTCTGTATCAGAATTTTTGCCCTGTCTTTGAGAGGTAAAGTTAAAGATTGGTTTAAGAACCTTCCAGCTGCAAGCATCAGAAATTTTCAGCAGTTCATGCAAGTTTTCTTAGATAGGTGGGTGATCATGAGAAATGTTTTTCTCATCTTAGAAGAATATGACCACTTGAAAAGAAAACCCAGGGAAAAAGTACAACAGTTTTCAGCGAGGTTCAATGAGGTGTATCATTCAATACCTGTGGATGTAAGGCCGCCTCCCGGTTTAGCCAAATTGCATTTCCCAGATGCCTTCGATCCTGAGATGGCATTCCAATTAAGAGAAAGGAACACAACAAGCCTTGAAGAAATGCAGAACATTGCAGTTGATGTGGAGACCAACTTGCTGATCAAAAGGTCAAAGTTAAAGGACAAAGAAAGGGAGCAGCTGAAATCTTCAGAAGCTAAACTGGACATTTTGGCCAGTACCATGGAAAAGTTGATGCAGAAGATTAACATAAAAAAGAAGCTTGCTGTCCAAAGACATCATGTTCCATTGATTTCAAAGAAAGACACAGTCATAGTTCCCAAACATTTTTCTGCTCATCCTGGGTACCATGGATTGAATAATGATTCGTTCATGTATTCAATTCACAACACAGTCAAAGATGAAGCTCCATCTCAACTTGTAGAGGAACAACCAACTGACATGATATGCATGTTCAATGGCATTTGACCCATGGATGATTTACCCAAGTGTGACCAATATGATGATGATCATGAAGCTGAAATAGAGGTTGTATGTTCAAAGAAACTAGCAACATGTCATTGGCAGGAAGGAGATCATTTACAATTCATATGTGACAATCAGCCCTCGCACAATAGTCATGACAGCGATGAGGAAGAGACAGAAAGTTTTAGAGTAAGGGAAAAATCTTTGCCCTTATGTTTCGCTTCTTTTCAATTTTTGAGAGGAAATTGTAAGCAAGTTGTCAATAGTAGAGAGGGAGAATGTTCTGATTCACTGGGGGAATATTCTAGTGTTGATGTGAAGGGTGTTCTAAACCTAGAGTTGCAACCCTTTACCTACTTTGATTTTCAAATTTTAGATGAAAGATTAAAGCCTGAGGCAAATTCTGAGTTAATTCAAAACAGATCTGTACCATTATGCTTTGATTCATTTCAGTTTTTGAAAAAGAATATTGAGTATATGCTAAAGGATAAATACACAGAAAATCAAGAAGTTGCAGTGGAACCAATGCAACAGTCAGTTCAAGTTCTACAGGATCCAATATCTGATGTGTTGGATGACTGGTGTTGTCAAAGTCTTCCTCCATCATCTAGCTATGGGATAAAACACTGTTATGATATTGACATGATCAGGCAGTCAGCTTCATTGTCTGGTGCAGCAGAGGCATCATTTCACAAACCATCAGAGCATCCACAATCATATAAAGAAGTGTTGAAAGACACAGAATGCATAGGTGAAAAATCGAGTCTTGATGCTGAGTTGTTTGAAGTTGAAAATAAAAAGATGGGCCAAACCTATATTGATCCTGTAAATACATATATGGAGAATTTTTTTAATACATGATATTTTTCCATTGCCAGTGTTTTTCTTATTGTTCGAGTTTATCAAATCTTATGTAAGGGAAAGCAGGTTGGAAATTACTCTCAAGCACGAGTAACAGACTTATTTCTGAGTTTCATCACAGACAGTGAAAGAACAGAGCCACTAAATCAACTGTTGGATTGGCTCCATTGGCATTTTTCCATTACCTAGCTGAGCAATGATGGCAGTAGGGTAGGTAGGAAAAAATGAATAAGCTCAGCATTCTGAGCATCTCTTTTTCAGCAATGTTTATTTTAATTTGGTTTCAGTTGCAAGATCAAAACAGGTACAAGTTGCAGAATAAGGTTTTGGGACCAGCCCAATGGATAAAGCACCGGTCTACATGATTCACAGGTCTGTGGTTCTTGACACCTCCTGAAAGAAGCTGCCATCCCCAGGTGGAGCCTATGTTGGGGTCCTATAATTATAGGCAACTCGATTATTCGACTGTTGATTTGACGTTTCTCTCGTGATGACGAAGTCTGGCTCGATTGATCCTGTTTTCTTCCCTCCATTCTTTTCGCTTGATCCCCCATCACCCTGTTGCATCCTTCATCCATGTCGTGCCCTCACTCCCTTGTCCCGTTGCGCCATTGACTACCTCTCGCCTGTCACCCATCCATGAATAATCGGACTTAGGATGAACAAAAATAACAATAAAGTTAGTTAGATTAAATAAGTAATATTAGTATAGTTAGGATAGGTTAAACTAATTAATAAATAACTAGTTAATAATTAGTTAATTATTAATTAAGTTAAAAATCTAAATTAATAATTAGGTTAGAATTTAATTAATTAAAATATAATACAAAATTAAAATGAAACATATTAAAACAAAAACCAAATTTAAACAAACAAAATATAAACATATATAATAAAACAAATACATAATAAATAAAATTATAAAAACACAAAACACATATAAAAATTAAATAGATAACAATTAAAACATAATAAAACAAAAATTAAAAAATAATATAAAAAGCAAACATGAAATAACTAAACTAAAACATAAACAAAACAACACATAAAATATTAAAAATCAAAAACATAAAAAAATAAACTACCCTAAGTCCTACCCACCCCCTACCTCAAAGCATCCTAAAATATCACGGCTCACATCAAAAACTAATCAACGGTTATTAAATTTTCCAGACCCCCCCTCACCATCCGGAGTTTAACGAGAGGGGGGGTGGGGGGGTCCGGAATGATGGTTTTCCAAAACCACCCCCCATCCACGTGTCACATTCCCATTCCAGCGGACCTCCCCCCAAAAAAAACTGTTTACCACCTCAGGGGGGTCCAGAATACCGCTTTCCTGAAATTAAAACCACTTTTCCCATTTTTCACATTTTTTTCCCTGTTCATCATGTGTTCGTCTGAGCTATTTTCTGGGCAAACAAAAACGAATTTTTAAAAACCGAGAGAGGTTTTTCTCCGTAAAAGGATGAAGAACAAAAACCTCTCTCAGTTTTTTCACAGGTGCCACGAGAAGGGAGAATAGAAGCCATCTTCAAGGCCCTTTTTTCCATATTTTCCAATTTTTCGTTACAGTCCTGATCTTGCAGGAGCTATTACGGCCAGCTGGAGGAGAATTTAGCGAAACCGAAGGAGTTTTTTGTCTAGAAAATGCCCATATACAATAAACTCCTTCAGTTTTTTCCCATGTGTCAGTATTGAAGAGAAAACTACGTCTGTTCGGACCCCATTTTCGCAGAAGACCGGTCCGTCTTTCATGGCGGACAGTTCTAGGATTTGTGGGTTTTGTGGCTATTTTTGGCCGAGACGGTTAAAACCGACTCTCGAAGCTTGTTGAGGTCTATCCTATTTATTCAGAGATGATTTTTAATGTAAAGGTGGATCAATCAGGGACCATGATTTAAAAATCTTGTATCAGAGCTCACAGAGCCATCTGTATTTTTCATCAATTCAATAATACAGTCATAGCGGTTACATGATTCTTGTGTCAAGTATATTGGTGAAGTGCTCCTCCAGTAAATTTTTTTCTCTGTTTCCATATATTTTCTTTCCTTATTATACGACAGAAGTTTATGAGTAGAATTTGTTGTAAGATACACTCTGTTTCTAGCTGCGGATAATATTAATGTTTTCTTCTGATATTCAGTGGCAGAATTCTTCATTGCTCTGTTGCTAAATTGATGATTTCTTTTTCCTCCCCTTTCATTTCATTTAATTTTATCAGATCCAGTAATTTGCCTACCTTGCCCTGTAAAGCTGTTTGTAGGATTTGTTTTTTATTAAATACTCAGTTTGTGACTCCATTGCCCATGGTTCCTTTTTTTCCCCTGCTCCTACCAGAAAATCCATAAACAAACCCATGTTCTTCATAGCTAGCCTAATATCCATCCCATACAAACCAAGTTAAATCGAAAAGAGAGATCCCTCTCTGAGTCTTGGAGGGCTAGATCCAAGACTCGAAGCGGTTTTGATGTTGCCTTTGTGACTGCCTCACAACCTTGGGAAAATTACAGAGTGCTAACATATGGTACAGGTTGATTACAGGTTGATGCATGGTTCAGATTTATTGGTACAGGTTTACAGTGGTATATCTCACAGTGATAGTTTGACAATGGTTCCATCATTCTATTTCTACTTCAGGGTGGTAGGACGGGGCAAGGACAGGTGGTTGTAGCCACCTTCCAGTTGTAACCGGAGAACATTGGGGGTTGTAGCCTCCTTCTGGATGTAACCAAAAATTTGGGGAGTTGGAGCTTCCTTTAGGTTATAGCCTGGGAAACTAGGGGGTTGGAGCCTCCTTCTAGTTGCAGCTGGAAAACAAAGGAAGTTGGTGCTTCCAATGAATGTAATTCTTCAAGACATATAAGAAAAAGCATTCTGTGGTTTTTTCCCGATTTGGGTTTCCACGTAAAACAATGGTGTACTTTGCATGTGTGTAATTGTTTATTTATTACTACTCATTATTGGATAATAATTCTACATTGATATAACATTTGAAGAAAAAGGATTATAATTATGTGATTACTGATTCAACCCCCCTCTTAGTAATCCAACAACTCCAACAATGGAAAATTACAATTTTGACAATGAATTTGTACAATTTACTAAATTATAACACTACAGATGGATTCAGAGACCCTAGGCTGCAATGTTAGAATTTAGTAAATTATAAACCCCCTCATGTGTCACAACTCAACAATTGACACCAAATTAACTATAATGGCGATGTCCTAGCGAGATATGGCTTCTATATATCAACATCTATCCAACTTGATCCATGGCATCTTCCTAAGCGATGGAATTATACTGATTAAAACCAAAATCGATCTACAAGGTAGAGTTTCTCCATTATGAAACTTTACTATCAAATAATATGGAGTCCATTCACTCATGGAAATTTAAGCTTGATTATTAACACATTCCCCTAATCCTTAGACAAAGTTCAGTTCATAATAACCTTCAAGGTTAAAGACAACCCACTACACATGCTAACCTCAATTTAATTATTATTATTATTAATGTTGATATCTAATGTTTATAAATGTGGATTTCTAATTTTTTTTCAATATTCTAATGAAAAAAATAATTTTAACTTTACAAATAATCTAATTAATATTAATATCATTCATTTTTGACTGACTTTATTATTATTATTTTTTAAAAAGTAATATGAAAAATATATTTAATCACCTAAAAAAATTATAAACAACTAAATTATAATGATCAAAATTTAGAAAAAAATCCTAATATTTTGTAGTGGAGTTGGGAGTGAAACAATAACGATAAAGATACCTACAAAGTTAGGCCACCATCCAACATTTAATTCCCTCCAAAGCAAAGTACAAGTATTTGGTAATTCCATTCCAAATGGATAGTATATGTCCCAACCGAGGAATAAAAATCCCTCTTATAAGGTTAAGCAAAATAATGAACCCTTAAAATAATAGTTTTTAAAGAGTCAAAACTTGGGCCTTCTCCCGCGTCATTCAAACAAATTGAATTTCTTTCTCCCTCCAAATCTTTCTTTCTCCTTATTTTAGAAACCAAACCTCTGTATATATTATCTAGAAAAACATTTTCACTTGGTACCAGATCTATAGTTCCGCGGATGATTCATTGACAAATCTTGTAGGTATTTATACTTTGCAAATATGTATTTATTTCCAGGTTTCATTCATAAAAAGCTGATTTTTAAGCCATAAGTTCGGTACTCTCGCATAGCTTCGATAGCTTGATATTGTTTGCGCAACGTTTGGAGGAAATGTCTGTAAATTGAGTTGAAGAAATATTTAATGGATCAGAGAAATGAAAGTAAGTGTTTAGCTGCTCCAGATATGGTAAGATTCTGACTGGGCCAGTGATAGTGTGAGGTTGGATGAGACGAGTGGTGTGAGGGATTGAGCAGATTAACCAGTTGTATCAGTTTTGTTGAACTTTATTTCAATTCATAATAAAGATTATATGTGAATTATGTTCAATTGGAGTTCCAAATCTTCTCTTCCTTCCTCACATATCATTGATGCTATGGTGATAAGCCTTCTGTTGATCAATTGAGTTGGTTAATTGAAGAATTAAGCCTGAATATCATTGCAGGGTTCATAATTTGGTGTTGCAGGTAGTGCTTCAGGCATCGTTGGATGAATTTATTATTGATTGAGGTCGTTAGATCAAAATCCATCGAGCATCAACATGGATCTTTGATCATATTTGATCAAAAATCAACTTTGAGTATCATTTATTGACTGTTGACTTCCAGAAATGTCATCCCATTAGAGATAGAACGACGAAGAGGGAAGATACGATGGCGGGAAATGATTTCACTCATCGAAATCAATTGAACTTTATTCATTGAAATTTCGAGGACTATGAGAGATATTAGGGAGGTTGTAGTCAATAGGTAGTTTTAATTTCAAGGTATAAGATTGTAGCCTGCGAGCAGAACAAAGATGAGAGAGGGTGGTCAAGAAAATGTGAATCAAGCCATTCGAAAAGCAGAAAGATTTCTAAGTGTACATAAATCATGTACAGAGATGTTTAATGGAATATATGCCTCCAAGCTGTGTACAATCTCTGTGTTGATAATGATTGAGGTCTCTGTGTGGTTGATTTCAGAATAGAAATGTAAGCTTAAGATTTGAAATCTTATGTATGTAATCTATGTGGGATTCAATGTGAATTTTAAACAGATTATGACTGGATCGAACAAGAGAAGAAAAGGTTGTTTTAATCCCGGAGCTAATGCATTTTGATAATGTTTCAATATACTCTGTTTTCCCACATTTATATCAATGCTTCGAAGTAAAGAATCGTTTTTTCTGTTCAACGATTTTAGTGCCTGAAGGTACCATTGGGGTTTGATTTGTAATAAATTCTGAATGAGGAGATTATATGCCATTTAAAAATCCCATATGTGTAGACAATGGTTGCACGTCATATGGTAGGGAAAAGGAGGACGAAAGAGCAAGTTGATTGGTATTCAACTCAACGCATTTGGTGTTCAGCACATGTTGAGATTGTAGAAGTTATTGTTAGAAAAACAGGATCGCAGAGCAATAAAATAAAATAAATGTCGAAATAAAACACAAAAGATATACAATACAATAGAGACACGGATATATGTGGTTCACCCAGTGTGGGTGATGCAAATTCCCACCACTCCCAGGGGCTCGCACAACTTCTCGGTCTAAGGATCGTTTTACACAGGAGCCGAAGCGGCTTTCAGGTCTTCACAGAACTCTTAGAATTCTTACCACAGGCCTTTTTCCTTCTCTTACTATGCAAAAATCCATATTTGCGAGGGTCTTCTTGAACAGTGAAGTCATTTACGTGACGTTGGGCCTCAAACCTTGGGCTAACTCTTTTAAATGGTGGGAACTCCAACGCTTCGAAGCTTCAGGCTACAAAGGTTTTAACAAAAAAACACTCCAATTCCTTCGAACGCTGAATTCGCGAACTTCCGAACAGTTCCTGGGATCAACGGTCTACACCCTTTGCAAATATCTATGGCTCATAGGAACTCTGGGGCTCTGGGCTTCGAGAGTTTTCTCCGCTCCAACATGCAATACCTCCGATCTCGCGAAGGCCAAATTCACAGATCGGATAGCTGACCTTTTCATTGGATCAACGATCGGTGTTCACTCCGGACTCCAGGCTTCAGGACTTTTCTAACCTTAACCAATGCTTCCTCACGAATTTTCGAACTCTGAATACTCGACGATCTGCAGACATGTGTAGCTAACGCTAACAGTTAGGATCTACTCCGGGCTTCGAGAATTTCACCTCACTTACAACAATGACTTAGAAACTGTCAGAGAAGCGAAGTCCGAAGGACTTAGGAAACTAACAGCCGTGCTCCTTACCCTGATCCAACGACTGTGAGAGATTTTGTTAACTCCAAACAGATCTCGTCCGCTCACCCTCCAAACAAAAAGATTCTTTCTCCAAAGACTTATGCTCGCTATTCTTCCTGAGCTTTGTCAACTTAAGGGACTCGAACCCTGGTGCATGCCTTGTGCTCTCTCTCTTCTAAGCTTGGGACTTAAGAAAGTCTCTTGCACACTCTTTGCACTATCTCTCCTCTAAGCTTTTTCAACACTTAACTAAGTGTCGACGCTGTGCACACTTTGCACTGGTCTCTCTTCTTTGAGCTTTTATACTCCTGTGAATATATGTGCACTCCTAGCACTCTCTCTGCGTAAACTTACGCCGTCTCTCCTAAGCTATTGAACCCGTAAACGACTTTGCCTTTACACTCATTGCGTGGGCACTGGGTACTCCTTGCACCAGGGTTTCAGAAGAGAAACAATTGAAATTTACAATAACATTAAGGGTTCATTCATTCAACCATAAGATACATACACATACAAACACATAAATAAATAATCATAACATTACCCAATGACTCAGAGATAAGAAAACAATCATTCATTCAGCAGCCTCTTTTGGGCATAGATTACATACATTTATACATGAGAGGGCTTCTCGAGCCTTCCCTCCAAACTATCCTAGTGCTTTCATATCATAATTAAAGCATCCTACCACTAAGCTTATTACAATAAATAGATAATTACAATCCAGATATGGGTCGGTGCTCAAAATATGTACAATCCTACAAGTAATTAAGGCAATTACAATCTCCTAGAGTGTTTACAATGGCTCTTTCCTAGAAATATTATGAGGTCTTTAATTACAAAGGTTTAAAATTTAACGTGACGCGCCCTCCTTAGAATCCAAACCGGTTAAGTGCGTTGCGCCTGGTGTTGAGTCATCTTCCATTGCGCCTGTAGTGTCCCCAAGGCCGAGCCCCGTTACAGATCATGTTATATGCAAAGAATTGTAAATATGTTCTATAGGCTGGTGAGCCAAGTTTTGTATAAGTTGTAGGCTTATGAGTTTTTTTAGGTCAGGAAGCCTAAGTGTTGAAGGCCAGGAGCCTGTTGATGTACTTGTATGTATGCAGGTCAATTAATGAAATATAAATACCGCCAGTGCAGACCGACCATGATGAATGAGTGATGGGGGACTGAGCGTCCATAGAGTGGGCAAGGGATCAGGGGCTGGAAGGTGGGGAAAGGGGCTGAGTGAGGAGCCTAGGGGGCTTAGGCCTGGAATAATATTTTAATATTATTTCCTAAAAATCCATGTGCACATTCTTTTATCCTAAGTCCTTTTGGAAGGACCCGTGAGTTCCCAAGTGGTGGGAGGAAGGTGTACGAATGGAATGCATGCAGTTCCCAGGGTGACAAGTGTTAACCCTGGTGCATGCAAATAAAACAGAGGCAGCAAGCCGTGAGGGGTTCTCATTCCATTCGACCCGATTGCCTGGGGGGGAACAGTAGGAGCCAGTCTGCATGAAGCCCCGTGTATGTCTGTTGCAGAGGGGAAGCCTATGTTTTGCGTGGAAGATCCATGTACACCCTCTGTTGGGAGTCGTGGAGTCTATGTCTGTCTCTGAGATAACCTGTGAGTGTAATTCCCAGCTTGCGAGAAGCCAGTGAGGATTTCGGGAAGGAATCTTGTGGTTCGGGGAAGCCGAGTTAGCCTGTGTGTGAAGTCCCTGTTCCGAAATGATTG
>ML781643.1:222789-239323 GCA_009831015.1 Picea engelmannii | reverse complement strand
TAAGCCTAGGGGGCTTAGGCCTGGAATAATATTTTAATATTATTTCCTAAAAATCCATGTGCACATTCTTTTATCCTAAGTCCTTTTGGAAGGACCCGTGAGTTCCCAAGTGGTGGGAGGAAGGTGTACGGATGGAATGCATGTAGTTCCCAGGGTGACAAGTGTCAACCCTGGTGCATGCAAATAAAACAGAGGCAACAAGCCGTGAGGGGTTCTCATTCCATTCGACCCGATTGCCTGGGGGGGAACAGTAGGAGCCAGTCTGCATGAAGCCCCATGTATGTCTGTTGCAAAGGGGAAGCCTATGTTTTGCGTGGAAGATTCGTGTACACCCTCTGTTGGGAGCCGTGGAGTCTATGTCTGTCTCTGAGATAACCTGTGAGTGTAATTCCCAGCTTGCGAGAAGCCAGTGAGGATTTCGGGAAGGAATCTTGTGGTTCGGGGAAGCCGAGTTAGCCTGTGTGTGAAGTCCCTGTTCCGAAATGATTGTTGTGAGATCATCCAGTGATTGCTGAACCGATTTGGGGAAACATGTGTCTGTGTTTCCTGTGGATTGCTGTGACCACGCAGTACTGGACTGCGTGAGGCTTGTTGGCCTGTGAGCGACTCCTCCAGGTGAGAGAGTGCGTAGAGGGAGAAGAGAACTCCTGGAAGACATCCCTGTAGCTGCCATAGAGCCCAGAGACTTCCGGTCTGGTCTGTTCCTATAACCCAAGGTAAGGGGGACTGGTAGCCGAAGGACTGTCTAGGTGACAGAGAAGGTGCACTCCCCTGGGGTGGAGCAGGCATGTGGGGAATGAGGGTCTGTGGGCAATGAGCATGGGATATTCCTGGGAGATCTTTCTTCCTGGTGGTTGTGTATGTGCTATATTCCCTGTAACCTCAGCCTAGCCTAGGATTCCTTGTCTTCGGGTGGAGCTCGGTCCCGGATCAGGGGTGACCTACTGTTGAGCTGATGAACAGTGTGGTCTAGGGAGGTTCGTGGAAGGCCTGCACTTGGTTGGTGAAATTCTACAGCAATAAAAGATAAGTATTGAATTAGGCTTTAATTATGTTGAGCATGACTGTGTTGTTTAAGTATCATGTTTTCTGCTGTGTAAATAAATTAATGATGAATGATATGGTTTGTTTAATTATAGAAGTACCCATATATTTTACTCTGAGTTTTTAAGTGTGTTTAATTGTGTTAAATGCATTTGGTTGGTAAAACCCAGTATGAGTTATGTAGATCCCATGTATAGAACGGTAACCGAGAGGTTTGGTAAAATCCGGGTAGTGAATGGGTACACTACAGTGCCTCATTGAATGTTGATGGCGATGCTCCTGCATCATACTCCTCTGTACAAAAAATATTCATGGACTCCTATCCATGAGCTCCTCCACTTTCTTTCCATGCTTCTCTTTATCAGTTTCAATTATCCAACTGGAATCTTGTGTTGGATGATCTTTCCATTTAACCATATATTCATAATAAACTTTTCTCCTGGTTTTCTTAGCAATCCTCTGATCCAAAATATTTTCTATCTGTAGCTTCTCTATTATGGGCATATGTCGCTTCCACTGAATCTCCTCTTGACCATATGCCCCTTATGTGTCATGCATCCTGTAAGAGTATAAGAAATATTGGTGATATTCCAATGTCTTCTGACAGTGCAATCTCATAAGAATTTGTAGCAAATTTTCTGAGCATCTTACAGGGTCCTATCTTCTTCATCTTCAACTTATTATATTTCCCTTTCAAAAATATTTCCTTCCTCAAGTGTGCCAAGACTTGATCTCCAATCTCAAAATTCACCTATCTTCTTCTTTGATCTATTCTACTCTTGTATCTCTGGCTGCTATCATGTAGCTGTCTTTTGATTTGATCATGGAACTTCTACATTTCTGCAGCAAAATCCTCTTCTCCTGCACTTCGAAATTCAGTCTGTCCCAAATCTCTCAATTCTGAAATTCCTCTTGAATGCATCCTATATACTATCTGGAATGGAATTTTACCAGTACTCATATTTGGTGAGTCGTTATATGAAAACTCCGCTTGAGGCTTAATTTGATCCCACTGACTGTTATGTTCATTTACCAAACTCCTTAGCAGATTCCCTAAGCATCGATTCACTACCTTAGTATGTCCATTTGTCTGAGGGTGATACACTGAACTAAAAGACAGTTTTTCCCAACCTTTTCTACAAAGAACTCCAAAATTGTCCCACGAATTTGGTATCTCTGTATGAAACTATGCTTCTGGGTAACCCATGCAATCTCACAATCTCTTTGAAAAACAGATTCACTATGTGGGTAGCATCACTGGTTTTGTGACATGGTATGAAATGTGCCATATTTGAAAATCTGTCAACCACCACAAAGATTGAATCATTTCCCCTCTGGGTTCTTGGCAATCCCAGAACAAAATCCATACTTATAGCATTCCACGACCTTTCTAGAATAGAAAATTGTTGATACAATCTAGTGTTTTGTTGCTTTCCTTTAGCATATTGGCATATTCTACATCTGTCCACGAACTTCTTCACATTAGACCTCATTTATGGCCAATAGTGTTAAGAACTCAACTGCACATACATTTTATCATGGCCAAAATGTCCAACCAATCCTCCGCTATGTTTCTCCTTTAACAAATTGTCCCTCATTGAGAATTTCGGGATACACAATCGACTTCCCTTGAACTACAGTCCTTCTTGGATTAGATACTCCATCCACTGATTCCTATCCCTTAATAAAGGATTTGCACATGCTTCATAAGCTTCCTTGAAATCCGGGTCTTTCAGGTACATCTCCTTGAGGTGTTCAAATCCCAAAGTCTCCACTTGGAATTCCTGCAAGATTAAACATCTCTTGCTCAAAGCATTTGCAACTTTGTTAGCACTCCCATTAATATGCTTAGTGACAAAATTAAAATTTTGCATGAATTCTAGCCATTTGGCATGTCTCTGGTTCAACTTCTCTTGTCTAGTAATGAACTTCAAAGCCCGATTATCAATATACAAAACAAACTCCTTAGGTATAAGATAATGTCTCCACTTTTTCAAAGCTTGAATTACAACATAAAATTCCTTGTCACATGTTGAATATTTCTTCTTAACATCATTCAACTTCTCACTGAAATAAGAAACAAGATTATCATCTTAACTTAAAACTGCGCCAATAGCCACTCCACTTGCATCACATTTGACCTAGAAAGTCTTCTTAAAGTCTGGCATAACTAAGATAGGTTTTTTTATTATCTTCTCCTTCAACACTCTAAATCCTTTCTCGGATTCTTTTGTCCAGTCAAAAGAACCACGCTCCTTCTTTATAGTATCCAATATGGGTGCGCAAATACTGTTGAAATTCCTAATGAACTTTCTATAAAAACTCGCTAACCCATGAAAACTTCTTACTTCAAACACACTTCTTGGAGAAGGCCACTCTCTTATAGCCCTCACCTTTTCTGGATCCATCTTGAATTCATTTGAAGAGATTAAAAATCCCAAATATACAAGTTCTTTATTCATAAAAGAACATTTCTTCAAATTCACCAACAACTTTTCTCGTTGCAACCTTCTCAACACCATTTTCAAGTGTCTTAAATGCTCTTCCTCAGTCTTACTGAAAACTAGAATATCATACAAATAAATAATCAAAAACTTCCCAATAAAATCTTTGAGCACTTCGTTCATCAACCTCATGAACTTACTTGGTGCGTTTGTCTTAAATGCTCTTCCTCAGTCTTACTGAAAACTAGAATATCATCCAAATAAATAATCACAAACTTCCCAATAAAATCTTTGAGCACTTCGTTCATCAACCTCATGAACTTACTTGGTTCGTTTGTTAAGCCAAACGACATAACAAGCCACTCATACAGTTCTTCATTTGTTTTGAATGTTGTTTTCCATTCATCTCCCTCTCTCATTCTTATCCGATGATAACCACTTTTCAGGTCTATATTGTGACTGATACTCCTTATGGGCGGTAAAGTATGAGGTAACTCATCCACCACAATGCCAACAAACTCATCCAATAACTCTTGAACTTTCATAGGAAAATCATTCATAGAAGTTCTTGTAAGGATGACTCTCGGCTTACCTACAACAACAAAATGCATTTCCTAGTCTTTCTTGACTTCTTTCAAGAGCTCCTTCCCACTTATGAGAAGTATACTAGGACTAGTCTCCTCTTCGACTCCCTTATCTTCTATTGGCAACACCATATGTTTACACCCATTTTTCTCAAGGGTATAAGTATTCTTCCTTCCATCATTTATGAAATTCCTTTCATATTTCCAAGGTCTCCCCAACAGAACATGACAAACATCCATGGGTATGAAATCACATAAAACTTCATCCTTATAGCTACCAAATTTAAACTCAATTGTACACTGTCTACTTACCATGACTTGGTGTCCTTTTTTCAACCACGACACCCTGTATGGATTCATATGTGCTATCATCTCCAACTTTAGCTTTTCCACCATCTCCATGGATACCAAGTTGCCAATACTTCCACTGTCTATGATCACCTTGCACACTCTGTCTCTGGTTTTGCAAGTAGTTATGAACATACTATTTCTCTGAACTGGTTATCGTACCTCTTTCTCTGGCTTTATGAGAGATTTCCTCATTATGAGCGATCTTCCTTCTTCCACTGCTTCTTCTTTCATATCTGTCTCCACATTCCTCTTCTTTTCCACAGAAATGTTAGCTTCCCCAACTCCTGCATTCTTCTTTTTCCACAAGCATAACACTTCACTTCTCCTCCTCTGCCTCTTCCTCTACCTTTTGGGAAAGGATTCCTTCCTCCATAGTATCCTCCTCTATAACTTCCTCCTCTCTCTGTTTGACTGTTATATCTTCTAGCTTCTCCTCTGGATTTTTGGAACTTTTCTCTGGTGGTTCCTCTTCCTCTGTTAGGACTCTTTCCCCTGTTCCTCTGACTTTGCTTCCTTGCCAACTTTTCTTCTGCCTTCAAGGCTACTTGATAAGCATCTTCTACGGTTCTCATCATCATCATACTAATATCATCCTAAATTTCATACCTAAATCCATTAATATACCTAACAACTTTTTCTTCATCATTTTCCTTGTGTCTTGCTCTTATGTTCAACTTATAAAATTCTTCAGTATACTCCTTCACCGAAAAACCTTTCTGTCTCAGATTCTACAACTTTATGAACAGATTAAGTTGACAATCCTTGGGTATGAATTTATCCTTAATTTTAGCTACCATTCTATACCAACTCTTAATTTTGGACTTACCTTTGCTCATTTTGTCAGCTTGCAACTCGTCCCACCATAACGCTGCGTGTCCCTTCAATCTCGTCACCGCATGCTTTACTTTCTTCTCATCATCAATATCCTCATAGTAAAAGTACTTGTCTAAATCACTTATCCAGTCAAGCAATTCCTCTACATTCAAGTTATCTTCATACATCGAGACTTCCATATTTGCTTTGGTTCCCAGCTTTACAACAACTCTCAACAATCACTCCTCTGCTGCTTGTTCTCCTACAATGTCTTCAGCTTCGACATATTCACTTTCAGCTTCACTGACATCACCATCTTCTGGCGCTCTTCTTTGCATTGTTTCCATAGCGTCCAACCTTGCACGAAGTTGTCTCATTTCCTCCTCCATGGTTCCATTGACTACATGTCTCTCCCTGCGTCTTCTTGGTGGCATGATTATAAATGTTCATTTTCTCACAAAGATTATTTCCTTCTCTGATACCACTTGATTCAAACCTACACCACTCCTAAGGGCTCGCGCGACCTCCTGGTCTAAGGATTGTTTTACACAGGAGAAGAAACAGCTCTCGGGTCCTCACAAAACCCTTAGAATTCTCACCACAAGCCTTTTTCCTTCTCTTACTTTGCGAAAATACATATTCACGAGGGTCTTCTTGAACAATGAAGTCGTTTATATGACCTTGGGCCTCGAACCTTAGGCTAACTCTTTTAAATGGTGGGAACTCCGATGCTCGGGAGGTTCGGGCTTAGGAGGTTTTAACAACACAACACTCCAATTCCTCCGAACATCGAATTCACAAACTTCCGAACAGTTCCTGGAATCAACGGTCTACACCCTTTGTGAAGATCTATGGCTCACAAGAACTCCCGGGCTCTAGGATTCAAGAGTTTTCTCCGCTCCAACATGCAATACCTACGAACTCGTGAAGGCTGAATTAACAGATCAGACGATTGACCTTTGGATTGGATCAACAGTCTATGTTCACTCTGGGCTCCGGGCTTCGGGACTTTTCTAACCTTAGCCAATGCTTCCTCCCGAATTTTCGAACTCCGAATACTTGACGATTTGCGGACGTGTACATAACGCTAATGGTCAGGATCTACTCCGGTATTTGGGACTTTCACCTCACTTACAACAATGACTTATAAATTGTCGTAGCAGCGAAGTCTGAAGGACTTAGGAAACTAACAGTCATGCTCCTTGACCTAATCCAATGGCTGTGAGAGATTCTGTTAACTCCAAACAGATCTCGTCTGCTCACCCTCCAAACAAAAATATTCTTTCTCCAAAGACTTATGCTCGCTATTCTTCCTGAGCTTCGTCAACTTAAGGGAATCGATCCCTGGCGCACGCCTTGTGCTCTCTCTCTTATAAGCTTGGGACTTAAGAAAGTCTCCTGCACACTCTTTGCGCTATCTCTCCTCTGATCTTTTTCAACACTTAAATAAGTGTCGACACTGTGCACACTTTGCAACGGTCTCTCTTCTTCGAGATTTTATACTCTTGTGAGTATATGTGCACTCCTTGCACTCGCTCTGCGTAAACTCATGGCATCTCTCCTGAGCTATCAAACCTGTAAACGGATCTACTTTCGCACTCCATGCGTGGGCACTAGGCACTCCTTGCACCAAGATTTTAGAAGAGAAACAATTGAAACTTATAGTAACCTTAAGGTTTCATTCATTCAACCATAAGATACACACACATACAAACACAAAAATAAAAATCATAACATTACCCAATGACTCAGAGATAAGAAAACTCAAAAATTGGAAGAAAATCTCCTCTTCTATATTCCTTCAGTAAATGTTTACAAACATTTCAATAGCCTTTAGCTTCTTTCAACAACAATTCTATTCAAGAGAAATAACAACAACTTCAACAGTCTCTTTTGGGCATAGATTACATACATTTATACATGAGAGGGCTTCTCGATCCTTCCCTCCAGACTATACTAGTGCTTTCATATCATAATTAAAGCATCCTACCACTAATATTATTACAATAAATAGATAATTACAATCCAGATATGAGTCAGTGCTCAAAATGTGTACAATCCTATAGGTAATTAAGGAAATTTCAATCTCCCAGAGTGTTTACAATGGCTCTTTCCTCGAAATCTTATGAGGCCTTTAATTACAAAGGTTTAAAATTTAACGTGATGCGCCATCCTTGGAATCCAAACCGGTTAAGTGCGTTGCACCTGGTGTTGAGTCATGTTCCACTACGCCTCATTGAATGTTGATGGCGATGCTCCTGCATCAGTGGGCTACGTCCACCATAGAAATTTCTAGGTCCTTCCTTCTTATTATCCAACAAAATGAAGAGATACAACCTACATCACACCCGTTGTAACTTCCTCTTCTTTCTCTCACAATCTCCTCTCTCAGAATACAATAATCACACACATACATAGCCGCAATACAATTCCCTCATAAAAGAGGGTTGCCTTCTAGGGAAAAAATCCCTAAAATAACTTCTACTGTCATATCTGTGACCTTATAATGAACGGTCCATATTGAATATGAAATTACAATATTTTACAAGGAAAAATTTCCCAATATTTCGCTTCGAGGGCACTACCCTGGAATCCCCTGCTAGGGAGGGGGCTACAAAAATTGCCACCGCCCTCCACCTGGACCCCCTTGGAAACAATTGTGGGGGGGAAAGCCCCCCCACACCCCCTCATTGGGGAATGGGGTCCAAGAAGGACTAAAACAAACCTCTGAATCAGGAAGATAATCAGGCTCCACAACCAACAATTACACAGTCCAATAATAATTTTCATCAAACTTGTGATGAAGTCAATGAATTCGATCACTGGTGGATGATAACAAACATCAACTGGATGGTATATGAATGGAAGAGAGGTTATAATAATTGATTCTCGTGTATTGATGATGAATAAATGTTCATTTGAAGGAAGAATGGAGATTCCTCATTGAGAGGTTCAGTTAGAGGACAAGGATTAGATATTAGAGTGCATGAAGGAAAGGTTATTCCTATCAATCCAAATTTGGTAGCTATTGAAGTATATGGTACCAATGCATGAGTCCATAGATGAGTGAAATCGAGATGAGAAATTTTTTTCTAAATGCATTGTTAAGTTAAATTCCAGTAACACCTCACCAATTCTGGTATCATTTCAATGTTTCTTGTAATACAATATGTTTCTAGTAACACTTGAGGTTTAGAGGATAGAAGGAATATAATTTGTATTTATATGCTTAAATTGATTCCCATGTATGACTAAAAAATGGATTAAGATCATTGAATCAAGATCTACATTTTGAGGAGATGCAAGTGCAGATTGAATTAGAATAAAGTTGAGGAGAGGATTCCTGAAATATCCTGTAGTAATCATTCTGGTAACAACTACATGAACAAATATTTCGTATAACCAGGGAAGAGTTGAATTTGGCATAGTCAATGAGGGTTCTTGAATGAACCAAAGGGCTTACAGGAGTCTATATGTAGTCACTGGTTAAGGTACATGTGAATATGTTTTCTCTCTAGCTCCATGCATCTATCTATACTAAATCTATCACTGACCCACAAGTCTCAACACATGCAATTTCAATTGAGAAAGCATTAAGAACATAAGGAATAGCTTAAAAAAATATACTTATTTTATGTCATCTCTCACACAATTGTTTTTCATGCAGCCATTTATTGGTAGAGAGTGTAACTCTTGCAGAGACACTTAAAGGGTTAGTTGACAATCATAATATATCATTTGAAGAAGCTGCAAAGACTAGAGGATATACTAGATCTCTAGAGCATTTGGATAGTGTTTCATTACCAAAAGGTGCATACTTTGTATTTGTGGAGATATATATTGAGCAAGGTCCTCTTCTAGAGGAAGAAGGTAAACTGTAAGAGTATCCATCATGCAACATGACCTGAAAAGTCCTTGTGCTTTTGTAATTTAAGGAACTTTATTAAGTCTTAAAATATTCCCATCTCTCTTTCTTGTTTTTTTGTAAATTATTAATATTATTTAAATGAAATGCAGACATTCCTATAGGAATTGTGACAACAATTGTTGCACCTGCAAGCATTAAGGTTGATTTCAAAGGTAACGAAGGGCATGTTGGAGCTGTATTGATGCCTCACTCAACTTATGATCAACTCTTCTAGAGGACATGCTTTTGGTAAAGAACAATGTGCAATATTGAAGTTGATTTTATCATATTTTCATTGATTGTTAAAATGAGAATATGGTTTTCCCTTCTTCATTTGGCTAGTGCATGTGGAACCTGTTTAAAATATTAAACTATTTCTTTATTTCCATGTTCTCACTAAGTTGATTGATCTTTTTCTTTGCTTGGATATTGAATGGATTTTCATTACATTGTGTTTAAATTTGCACAAATAGTAATGGATATGTTGCAGTTCACATATGATGAACAACATAAGGTTGGCCTTGTGTTTCCTCCTAGGAGGTCACAGGTTCAAATCCAAATGGGGTTAGGGCATGTATACCTCCATAGACTAAGTGGTGAAATGTTGTATGGAGAGGTTCCCTTATCCCACAAAAAAAAGGATCTCATACATCAATTAGGTGTCGAGCTAGGTTGTGACCTTAGAATCCGATTATTATTATTATTAGTTCTAATACTTTAGTCACAACTAACAACTAAACTGTTTTATAGTATTATAATTTTTATTTTACATTTTGTTCTAGGGAAATACTTCTTATATTACAAAGAAAACATGTTCAATATGTACAAAGGAGAGTATAGTCCAACAAATCATCTTTGCCTTATTGAGATTGTAGATGCAATAAGATTAGAATAAGATGAAGCTGAAATATCTTTCACATAATTAACAAGCGAATGAATTTTAACAGTGACCTGGGAACATATCTCACTTGAAAACATCTTTTTCCTTATTGAGATTGTAGATGCAATAAGATTAGAATAAGCTGAAGATGAAATATATTTCACAAAATTAACAAGTAAATGAATTTGAACACTGACCTGGGAACATACCTCATTTGAAATCATCTTTTAAAAAGTGGAAACAAAATAGTTAAGACCTTAAACTACAAACTACAATGCAATTTACAGTAGAAAACATAACTGCGACTTGGATGCAACGCCACAAGCCATCATAGGACAAGAGAACAAGATGATGTGAGTCACCAAGAAGGGTTGTTGTCTTACCAGTTTGTCTTATTGTTGAAGTGAAGTTCTTTGAATTCTTTTGGAACACCCTTTAGATTATGATAGTTGTAAGAAAAGACGTCAACAAATTCCAGGAACAAAGCAATAGCTTCAGTCACTTTTTGAGGTATCCCTCCAGGGCATTTGGATTTTTGTCTTTTGCAATCCATGTGTCACTCCATACTTTCCAGTAGCACTTTTTTTTTGGCTAATGAGTTCATCTCTTAGATTAGATCTACTTTTAGTCTTTTTTTATAGGAGTGGCCTTTGCGTTCCCATGGTGTATTGATACTTTTGTACTTAGTAGTCCCATTGACCTATTTGAGGTCATTTTTTGGACATTGAATTATCTTATCATTTTGGTCATCCCAACAATCAACAATCTCTAGATACTTTGGCTCCTTTCCATCTTAGACTTTTAAGAGGCCATATTTTAGTGTTTTAATGTTATATTTACTATTTTTCTACTATATTATTGTGTCCTTATAATGTTATATTTGATTTGTGCATGATGTAATCACATGCAGGATAAAATTAAAGGATCTCTCAACATTGATGCGCCTCATCATTCTCGATCAGTGTGTACAACTCTTGCTGGACGTATTTCAAAATTGAATCAGTGAGTGCATTTAATTTTGTTATATCAATAATTATGCATGTTTTTGGAATTTTATTGTAATTTTTTTTCATATATTTATNACAGTGCCCATTAACTCCAGCAGAGTGTGAAGTATTCCAGGTAGGTGATAAAGTTAACATACTAGATCCATATGATGGTTCTATTGCCGGAACTGGACGAATTCATGTTTCAAGCCATGTTCTATTGTTGCATGTAGTCATATGAAATGACTTAGGAAGAGAAAAGCATACCAGCTTTCAAATAGTTACTATTATTGTATATAAACTCATTAGTGAATCAAGAACATGAAGTGGTAGGGTATCCTATTGAAAGCGTCTTCAATGAAAAATAAATAATTTCCACCTTCATCATGTTTGTCGATGACCACTCTTCCCTTGAAAACCATCAAATTAAACAATGTATATTAAAAAACTTTGATGTTGAGAGTTTTTACTAAATGAATGGTGAAGCCTTTGTAGGAGAAGAGAATACTAGAAATATAAAAACTGGTCACTTATGCTCAAGGTGAAGTCCATTTAAACATGAAGGTGATTATAATTCCAAACATTAACATTGAAGCAAAATAAATTTCTTTTGAAGGCATTTTCAAATTCAAAACTTTTTTTATGGTTGCATCATGGATGAACTCTTTCCTCAAACAAGAATTATTGCAAAACCATAACTATCATTATTTGCTTTCATCCATAATCAAAATAAACTTATTTTCTCACTTTCCCATCTTGCATTTCATCTTTTTTTGCAATTTGTAGCGACCAAATTATGGCTTAATGTGTCTGTGCACTTGGTAATGTTGTTAATGGTTTATTTAAATTCATTTTCATGTTTATGAATGCATGTCATGTATTTATAATTTATGTATATCACACTTTACATTTTATTCACATCTGCATGTTCCTCCACAGTGTGAGTTCTCTATGTATGATTTTTATGATTGTCATTCTTATAAGCATATGCTTTTGTTGTGTTTTTACTATATTATAACATTTTGTTTTTATTGTATTATAATATTATGTGTTATTATTGTATTATGTGCTTATAAGATTTTGTCTAAACCCCAAGTAAAGGGGCATCGAGTTTCATTTGTGAATTAATATTTTATTTTTTATTTATTTTTATATTCACTTGTTCATCGGATTACCAACGCGTGTACATTCACTCCAACATAGGTGTTGTATCCCCAACACTTACATTCATCAAATATCACTTTCGTATATCCAACGAACGTAAGTGTCGAAGATACAACACCTTCGTCGCAGTGACTGTACATGCATTGGTAATCCGACGACTGTTCCCCATGAAGGGGCATCGGATATCCGATGACCCATAACTGTTGGAGATACAACACCCACGTCAGAGGGACTGTATAACCGTTAGATTCTTGTGTCGACTATCCGACGCCACGCAAGTTTCGTAGATACAACACCTAAGTCAGAGGGACTGTATAAGCATCAGAGTCTTGTGTCAAATAACCGATGACACGTAAGTGTCAGAGATACATCACCTCCATCGGATTTGACTGTATAAGCGTCGTAGTCTTGTGTTAGTGTTTTGACACATAGGCGTCAGAAGAAACAATGAGTTTGGACCCTTTTTTCTGGACTACGTAGGTCGGACGACCGACATCGTTGTGTTGGCTATCTGACACATAATGTTTCGTCAGATCATCTGAAAAAATTTCACCGAAGGAAGAGTTAATCAAGTTGCGTCGGATATGCAACGATAGTGCGTCGACTCACCGACGTATTGTCGTCGGATTTTGAGATAATTCCAGTAGTGTCTTGTCATTATACTACTTTTCCCCTCTCTTCAATCTAATACATGGTCATGCATTCGTTAAGGAAGGGTTATATATATATATATATATATATATATATATATATATATATTTGTAGACCTAGAAAGGAAAGCCAACACGAATAATAACTCTTCATCATTTAGATCTCTAATATCATGGACATTTTAAGAAAAAATATCTGTCTAGCATGCTTGTCTTTGCAGTAATCTTTAGGAAGGTGATCTTCCTAATAACCCATTCTTATTTTCTTATTGTTTATACTTAAACCCACTTTCATTAGGAGAGATGCAAAATATTGTGATCCCAAGGCTCAATACAACCTAGGGGCATTCTTATTATACTTTAGGTAGAAATGAGTCCATTGTTCCTTATACTCTATCATTGTATTATGTTTTTTCATATATTAATATAAGCATCATTTTTCCCAAACAAAAAAATATAGTATGTTGTAAGAGGGGCATATGGATCCTATGGGAGAATCATATAATACAAAGAATGGACTTGAACAAAAGTAAAAATATCATGATCTTAGATGGTGCTAGAAATTTTAAGGTGTACTTCTAAAACTTAGCAAATGTGATTTAATCCTCAACTTCAATATATAATTTATCCACATACCTCCATTCTGTTGTTGAAAAGATTCAATAAGATTCTTTAAATTAGTCTTTAATACAAAGTACCCCCATACCTATTAACCTGCTTCAATTAAAAATTACTTGTCCCCCCTTAATATAATTAACAATATATTGACTTGATTTTTCACAATTTTAAAACCCCATTTATGAATGAATGTGATAAGATATTGGTCAACAAGTGAAGCCCCTTTGATTCGAGCACACCCAATGAAGCTAGCATACTACAAGTAAAATGAAATCTCCTTGGTATATTTTCAATGAATCAACAAATTAAAACTTGATAAAATCAAATTCATTATAAAACCATTACACCATGATAGTATGCTAAGTATTACAAGCATAGGAGGTTAGGTTTGGTTTCAAGCATGTAAAGTATGTCCATCACCAATACTCCTTGTCAAAAACACAAGAAATGTACCTCACATACAATGTGTATGATAAAAGGGGATGGAAACCTTTGATTGACAATAAATACGAATACCTTGGTTATATAAAACAATTTTGTGCTGATAAAAAGGGCCTAAAATACCTAGGGCTCAGTCAAAGTGAAAACATTATTAATCCTTTAAAGCATATAGAAAGCATGCACTTATTGCAGAACACATTTGAGGTGAAAGATAGTTGTTGATCTTTTCTTGGGGGATGTGATTTTGGGGTTCAACATATTTATCTCTACAAGAATGGACATCTTGTTTTGAAGCAAGGATGGAGGTGGAAAATAATATCTCAATATGTATTAAATTACTAGGTCTACCCATGGGAATGTGGTTAGAAAAAGTGTTAAGGGAGATTGGTAATAGTTTGGACCAAACCTTGGAAATTGATAACTCTTTCAAAAAAGTGTGCACATGTTGGTAGCTCAAGTTTTGGTTGAGGTGGTTATTAGTGAGGACCTAGTACATAACATGGATACAATGTTTGGTAGCTTGTTTCTCACACAAACCCTAGACTATATAAATATCCATTTTAGGTGCCATACATGTCATCCAGGGACACATTGCTCAAGAATTTTCTCTACCTTTTCAAAGAAGGGTCCAGAAGGAAAAAGTGGCAAATAAGGAAAGGGTTGAGGAGGATAAAACTAGAAAAGGTGGGAAGGAGGAAGGTAGGGAGATGCCTCAAATGTTGGTAAGTCTTGGTTCAATTAAAAGGGGACCAAAGTCTGTGACACAATTCTTTTGAGGGAGGGTGTCAAGGTAAAGGTAGTAGAAAGAGAAAAGGAGACACACTTGATGGTCTCACAAACCGTAATGAGAGAGGAACAGAATCCCAAGTGACAACTTGTCCAAAGGATTTGAAGGAAAATGAGCATCATTTTTCTTCTGGTAAGTCTGCTATTTTAATTTTCAACAATTTTCCTCCTTTAGATCATTTAGTTTGAATAATAGGGATAGAGATGTGTGGCCCACCCCTTTGGAAATTATCAATAGCATAGGGGGAAAACACTGGGGTAGTAAGTGCTCTGGAAGCTTTGGTCTAGGTCATGATTTTTCTCATACTCTTCTTAATAAAGAAAATATAAACCTCTCTTTCATTTCTAGGAATTGTTTTAGTGAAGGATCTTTTGACAAGGAATCGATTTTCGGTATAGGTGGATATAGGGGTGACTTAGAGGCTAGAAAAACTTCCAGGTACATGTTGAGATATAGAAAGGGAGAAAAATATCAGGGTGATAAATAGGTATAAGGGGGTCTTGGTAGGATCCAAGCCCATCTTCGATAAGAATAAGGAAATCCTTCCTACATCATGCTCAAGAAAGGGAATCAGAAGAGATTCAATAAGGAACGTAAAGGATAATTACTGGAGTCCATAGAGCAGGACAAACCCCAAGGGAGGGTTTGAAATGATCATTCTATATATTAATATAAGGGTTCTTTTCAGGCCCTCCAAAAGACTAGCATTATCACAATTGATAAAACTTCACAAAATAGATGTAGTATTAGTGCTAGAAACAATGGGGGAAGGTCAAAAAGTGATTGGGGGTTTGGGTTTCATTCTAACAATATCAAGATTTTCTAGCTTTAGATGTAGTAGGATTATTAGGTGGGGTGCTTATAGGATGGAGGAAGTCCATCTCATTACTAAACTCATCTATTCTTGTCTCAAGTATATGGACCAATTTGATATTTAAAGATTTGGATCAGAAAATGTCAGTGGTCAACAACTATGGCCATATGATGAGAGACAATATTTCTAGGAGGTTTTATTTTTCTTAAATTGTTTCAAGGCAAATAGTTTGATTATAGGCGGTGATCCAAACTTTTCCTTGAGAAAACCAGAGGTGTGGAGAGATGTTGCTAGGTCAAGTAGACTAACAAATTACTTTAAGAAAAAAATCAAAGGAGGAAGCTTGGTTGATGTTGCTCCAATTAAGATTAAGCATACTTGGAGGAACAATATGGTTGATGGTAAAGTAGTTTCCAAGAGATTGGACTAGTTCTTGTTATCAGAGAACCTTTTAGTTGAAGTTGACTTGACTTAAGGGGTGCCTTGAATCACTCTCCCATTCTTGCTCAGATGGAGAATCATGAGAAAAAGCTAGCAAATCCATTTAAATTTGTCCCAAGTTGGTTGTGGGAAGAATATTTTATAGAGATGGTCAAAAAAGAATGACAAGGATTTGATTAAATTCTAGCAAACATGTTAATTATCATTTTGAATCCTCTTTAAAGAAGGTTAAAAAAAAGGTTTCCCCTCAGTGTCCGAAAGGCATGGGAATTTAGAGGAATTGAAAGATATTGAAAGGGAGACACATGATATCTTAACAAGAATGAAGCGGGTGTATTTATTGATAAATAAAGGTAGTGGGTTAAGGTATTGGAGGGAAAAAAGAGGAAGTTTTCGAGGAGGAGAGAATCAAAATGGAGGATGAAGAGTTGGGCAAACTTGAGCTATGTCTGTGAAAAAAAGAGTAAAAAATACAAAATTTTCCATGAATATGATAATCACAAAAAAGAGTGAATACCATATGGGAAATGAAGAATGATAGTGTAATTTTATTAGGAATTTTTTAGGGTTTGAATTGATATGCACTCACGGAGTTTCAATAAAAAAAAAA
>ML781643.1:185572-220801 GCA_009831015.1 Picea engelmannii | reverse complement strand
GAGTGGAAGTATTCCAACATTTCTGAGCAACTGCACATCACTCAAAACGTTGTGGCTTGCATTGAACTCATTAAGTGGTCACATCCCTCAGGCGCTGGGTAATTGTAATCGGCTGTCGTCCATCGACTTTAGTGGCAACTACTTGAGCGGAAGAATTCCAGCTTTTGTCAATTACACCCATCTAGTGTACATCGACTTTACTCATAACCTCTTGAGTGGAAGAATTCCAGTTGAATTGGGGTTGCTACACAAGCTAGAGACCGTGAAGCTAAGTTTTAACAACATCAGTGGAAGAATTCCAGTTGAGTTGGGGTTGCTACAGAAGCTAGAGACCCTGCATCTAAGTTCTAACAAATTGGAGAACATTATTCCTCCGGTTCTAGGAAACTGCTCGTCCCTCAAGTCTTTATTTCTGGGGGACAATCGTTTGTTGGGCAGTGTACCACTTCAGTTGGGCAATTTAAAAGAGCTTACTGAGCTATCAATTAATGGCCTATGTGAATCTGTGGATAACTTTGATCGCGATATTTTAGGTTATTCCCCGGGCCATATTTCAGGCTCTATCCCTTCTGAACTAGGAAACTGCAGTAATCTCTCGTCGCTGGATCTTGGTTCAAATAAGCTCACAGGAAGTATAACTCAAACCATTCTAAGATTGCTAAATCTTAGACACCTTTACTTTCTTTCCTTGAAAGGAAACAAGATCACGGGTACCATTCCTGAAGAAATAGGAAAGCTCCAATCCCTCAAATTCTTGTATTTAAATTCAAACAACTTAACGGGACATATTCCACATAGCATAGGTCACTTAAAGTTTCTCTATCGACTGGATTTGAGTAGTAACAACCTCAATGGACCCATTCCTAAAGCCATAGGAAAGCTCAAAGCTCTGGATGAATTGGTTTTATCAAAAAACAACCTCAACGGGCACATTCCTAAACCCATAGGAAGCCTCAAGGCTCTCGAATACATGCAGATATCTAATAACAATATTTTTGGGAGTATTCCTGAAGTTATAGGAAAGCTCGAATCTCTTAGATTCATAGATATATCTCATAACAACATTTCTGGAACTATTCCTCAGAATATTACTGGCATGATTTCACTTAGAAGTTTTCTTTTATCAGAAAACTCACTAACTGGAGATCTAGGAAACATAGACTTTCCAGGCTTTGTGTTTGACTTTTCAGCTCATTCTAACTATTTCTTTGGGACTTTTCCAGCATCTTTGGCCACATGTGAGTTGTTGGATTTAAGGAAAAATAGATTAGAAGGTGAGCTCCCTAGGTACCTTGCCAATTTTCAATACTTAAGAGTGTTAAGTATTAGTTATAATAATTTCCATGGGAGAGTTCCTCAATCGATCACAAATCTCACCCGGTTGCAGGTGTTGGATTTATCCAACAATCAATTCAGTGGCAGAATACCATCTGATCTTGAAAGACTCCATGGATTTACAATGAAAGCATCTTCAGATCTCACAAGTATTGAAATACCATTTTCCATTATCATTAAAAGATTTGAGTATTCCTTGACATATGTGCTTGCAACAAACACAATAATTGACTTGTCAAACAATAATTTTACTGGAGAAATCCCTGCAAGCATAGGAAGTATGATCGGTCTGCGATTGTTGAATTTATCTGGGAACCAATTCGAAGGGCAGATACCTACATCACTTAGTCAAATATCTATTTTGGAACAGTTGGACTTGGCCAAAAATAATTTGAGTGGAGAGATTCCTCAACAACTCTCTAAATTGTCAATGTTGGCGGTTTTTGATGTTTCATCTAATAATCTATGTGGCCCAATCCCAACAGGTACACAATTTTCCACTTTCAGTGTAACTGTGTGTGTCACTGTGTTAAAAAATCAATTAATTTTCTGTCTTGCAATTTACGCTTGTGAAATTGGTTGAAGGGTAGTTAAATTATGTTTCCGCGCCTTTATTTAAGGTGCTTCTATTGTGTTAAAGTTTATGTTTTATTCAACGTAATACCATCCAAATATTTCCTTTTTCTTTCACCAAATTTGTCTTAATGAGCCCAACGTTTTATGATCAGAGAATTCAAAGTTATCCTAGCCTTATGCTCATTGTACTTTCGATTTGATTTCCAATGGAGAACCCAAAATCTGAATGCAAATGACTTCTTTGCGTTTTTTTTTTTATTGTTATTAATACAAAGAAAAATTGTGTTTTTCTTCTGTTCATTTATCCTTTAAGTTATTAGTTCGTGCCTGAGCAGTCGGCTAGGAGACGAATCGACTGTCTTTCACTCCTGTGTTAAAGATTTAGATTCAAATGCCCCGCTTTCATGTGCATGGATAATAAGTGTAGGATAATTTCTCTGCCCAGCAAGGAATTCTCTCTTGGGCGTTTATTCCCTCCTTATCCTCTGCGATTATTGTGATCTACTCTCACTTCACCCAGAATTCATGATCTTACCACAATGAGGTTACTAACTAACTTCTGTGTTTTCCCTTGTATCTGTTGCCTTCTAGTCCGCCCAAATTTTTATAATATTACAGTTCATGAAAGTAGACCCTTAAATTTGGACTCTCTCTATTTCAAATTTCAAGGATCAGTATACCGTTGATCAAGAACTCGCTTAGATCTGTGTAAACCTGGGTTACACAATCATTCTTAGTCATATTCTCAGGTGAATGTAAATTGTGAGTACCAACTCTGCTCAGTTAGAATAACTGTGTCAATCGAGCCGATTGGTTACAGAATTAGTTTCTGACTGCTATTGTACTCAGTATTCATGCGGTCTTTTTTTAAAAGAAAAAAAAAATATTTAATGTTTCTAGTTGACGAATTCATAGTGTGTTGGTTGGTGTTTTATTGATAAGCATTACATTTGTAAACTGAGTTTCCTTGTCATAAGTTGTTGACAATTCTTGGAAATATTTCCATCCGTCAATACAAAGGTTAGTTCTTGTGCACTTAGCCTTGCCTCGCATTGTCTTTTAGTCCTTTTGTTTTCATTAAAGGTTGAAAGCGGATCCATCACAGGAGGTAGTAGCAAGGTCCCATATCCCAGCCACTATTTGATAGTTCATATGATTAACACCCATTGAGGATACTAGCCACGACAACGGGATGAAAACTGCATGAAGGATGCTCATATTTCTGTGTTGATTTAAGCATTTCTTCCATCCATGGAGTTGGAGTCCTTGCGTTTTTTTCTTTTTTTTACTTATTACTTCCTTAAGCACTATCACTCTTCCCTGTGTGGGTTGTCTCTGCGCCACCCTTTCACTCACCCTTAGTGCTCAACGTTTGCCCAGATTTGGTCTGCAAAATATTCTAGACGTATCCCTTCTGCTCAATGCTTCCATTGCTTGAGCGCTCAGTATTAATTGGTTGTTGGTTCTATGACAATTTAATTAAGAATGCCAGAATGGTTTCAAATCCTTCCCTACGCGCACCCCTTCAACGCTTCCTCAAATCCATTGGGGTGCAATGTTCATTACGGTGGCCCACACCTTATTGCTTGGAATCCTTGGTTGAAACGTGTCAAATGACTCCACCCTGATGCAGTTTTTATTCCAGAATAACATGTCAGTTTGTAGTTGAAAGGAGATTCAGATCATATTTGTTTAATGGCATTCCATTTGTTTCCTTTTTAATTTCTAATTCCAACAAAGTCATCCTTTATTTCATATCCTTGTTAATTTTTAATTCGAGCAAAATTCGATGTTTTATTCTGTTCTCCTTTTAATTTCTAATTCCGAAAAAAATCATCTTTTATTTCATTTCCTTTTTAAATTATAATTCCAGCAAAAGTAGTCGTTTTATTCTGTTCCCTTTTTAATTTCTAAGTCCAACAAAAGTCATATTTTATTCTATTTCCTTTTAATTTCTAATTCCAGCTATGTGCTTGTAATTCTAATTTCCAGTTATAACTTAACCCATATGATTACACTGTTGGGTTATTTGTTCAGTTCTATTAGTTTATTCCTTAAAAGAACTTTGTGCTGTCAGAGTTTTGGTTAGCTAATTTTTGTCAACAATGGACCTCGTGAGCTAGTGATCAAGTATTAAAGCTTTGGATTAAGTAATGGTATTGATAACTGAGGCATGGAAGAGTCATGATTCACAACTCTTAAACATTTTATGGTTGCTCTAGTTACAATTTATTAGGAGGGAAAAACTAAGATTTCAGCTTGAAGGCAACACAAAATTGTTAAGAGGGATTGTCGCTATTGTAAAAATGCAAGGACTTATTTCCTTGATTTAGAGTTGAGCATACAACCCTAGTGATTCTTTTAATTAGAAGAAATTCATTTACTTAGGAAAAAATGTGTAGTTGCTACTAACAATACTTATTTATTCCAATATAATAACTTAAGCATATGGATGAAAATGTTAGTGCTAATTACAAAGAACATTTGAGAAATACTCCTTTAACACTTCTAATGATTGATTGTGGGCTAATTACTTCTCCTGCCATGAATATTTTGCAGTGAATGATGGGTTAATTGTCATATTTATTGTATGCATGGACTTAAGCAAATTATTGCTCCTCGGCCTTCGTCATTTCTAGGTAGATTAATATCTCAGCTCTCTTGTGTCTAGAAATTTATGTTACTATGTTGGCTAATACCTTCACGTCTTGTTTTTCTTGACTTATTAAAGTGTGCTCGTTTACAGGTCTCGTATAATTTATAACAGTGCAAGTTGGAATTTATGTCGTGATTGAAGGTTTGGACTTATTATGCTTGTGCCTTGGTTATTATTGCGCTTTTCGCGATGGAGCAACATGATTCCTTATGATTGGATCATTGTGCGCCCTTTTTGATAAAGTGCATATGATAACCTGGCTTTGGGTCATGTGTTCCCCATTGATGATGATGTTGATTATTGAAATTGATGTTTGTAACTTATGTTGTAAGGCTTGTTGGTTCTTGTTCCTCGCTCGTCATGAAGGTTCAAGTTACCTATGTCACTTGATGTTGGTTAAGTCTGGTTGATCTTGATGTTTCCCCTTAGCTTAGTCGTTTTATTTTGTCTATTTTATTTTTGCATGTTGCACCCAGTCGCACGATGTGCTAGTATGTTAGGTCATTATGTTGTCTATTGCCTGACTTTCTTGTGTGGTGTTCGACATCAAGTTGCATTGATTGATTGTGTTGTCACTATTACTTTCCTGCTGGAATTTTTTTTTAGCACTTGTTATGTGTCGCATTTTGTCGTAATGAAGAGGGGACGTCATCATTCTGAATGAACTCCTTCCAACCATTACGGAAAAAATTTCATACTCCTTAAGATATTCTAATGACATGGTATCTATCTCCTCATCTGTTTTTTATCCAGGTGGATATCGGCGGCCACCCACCTTTTCCAACTAGCTCAAAACAATTTTTTGGCAATTTTGAAAATTTACTATTTTTAGTAGTTTTTAACTTCCGGGGCCATTTTGAGGCCCTAAACGATGTTTTTTGGGAAACAAGCTTGAAATATGGAAGCTCCTTCCATATTGCACCTAAAATGAATCTCCTTGATGATATCTTTCCAACAGGCTATCATACACCTAAAACGGAGATCGTATGTAAAAGTTACGACCCCGGGAAGTTGATGTACTAACTTACCCAAATGGGGCCCACATGACTTTTGGCGCTTCATCTGCTAGGGTTAGGTTTTTGGATGTCTAGGGTTTTTGACATTCCTGCTTATTGTAAAAAGGCCTTCAGAGCCTCACTGTAATCATCTTCTTGCGAATGAGCCCAGCCATTCCAACAAGCTTGTTTCCGCTGCATTTTACAGTTTCAACTTATTTCTTTATTGAATAGAAAACCAGTTTTACTGTATCTCTGTTATTTTGTGTTAAGCACCTGTTAATAATCTGTAGTTATTTCGTTCTTCTCATAAGATCTGGATTAGTGGTATCAGAGCGGTTTTCTCCTTGTCTTCTTAATGCATGTCCCCAACGAGGTCAGAGTACAAAGAGTTGGGTCTTGAGCTTGTTTCTCTTGAGGACAAAATCTCTCGCATGCCCAAGAGACCTCTCATGGTAGGAGAAAATAAAGATGATGGGACGGGAGATCCTTTCAAACTGTTGATTGAGGAATCCCTCACGCAATAGAGGAACGAGATGATGGACAGTTTCACGCAAATCCTTCGGTGGCTACCAACAGGTGACACATCTTCTTCGAGAGGAGGCGCCGCCCCCTTTAAGGTACAAATAAACTTCAATATTCCTATATTTGAAGGTCAGATAGATAGAGATGTTGTAGACAAATGGTTGAATTTACTAGAAGGGTATTTTTCTGTCCATAACTTTTCGGATAAAGAAGAGATTACTTTTGCGCTCCTCAAAGTGATTCTCCATGTCAAAGATTGGTGGGAAACTTTCTGTGAGAAAAAGGAAATAGAGGAACCCTCATTATTTATAGTCACGACCACATAGGAATCCTTCATGGATGTTATTAAGGAAAAATACTACCCTGTCAGAAGTTATGACGACCTGTATACCAAATGGACTACACTGCGGCAAGAAAGGGACCAAGCAGTGTCAGATTTCACAAATATCTTCCATACCTTGTGCACCAAGATGGGTATCAAATATTCAGAGTGACATCTAGTGCTCAAGTACTACGGTGCTCTGCATAGATACATCCAGACCGAAATGGAATTTCTGGACATCTCATCCTTGGGCGTGGCCTACCAATATGTCATCAAAATCGAGCAGAAGCTCAAACAAAAGACGCGACAATTTGGACCTGGGAACCCCTCACAACAAAAGCCATTAAAGGGCAGCACCAACCCATAGAAAAAAGTACAGAGAAAAGATGGATAGTATCAGGACAACCAGTCCAGGCAACAAGCAAAGAAGGACACCGGAAAGACAAAGAAAGATATCAGGAAGTGGTGCGACTTCCATAAGAGACCTTGGCATAACACTATTGACTGTCACTCAAAGAAGTCGTTGGTGGCCGAAGTGAAAGCCTCTGAATCAGATGAAGATTCTGACTCTGAGAAAGAATCAGAAAGGAGAAGACGGATCATTGACGCGGAACCCAGTGCCACCGTTGCTACCACCAAGCTCCAGGCTGGTGAGCTAGATGATCCAAAAGAAGGAGAGTGCCTCTTCCATTCATAGATGTGGGTAAAAGGAACGCCGTTGCACTTCATCATTGATAGCGGTAGCCAGAAGAACCTCATCTCAGCAGAGGTCATCAAGCGGTTGGCCCTGTCGACAACACCGCACCCACAAACCTACACCATTGAATGGCTCTGCCAAGGAAGTGATCTCCTCGTCAGCCAATAGTGTCGACTTTCATACGACATCAATCCCTTCAAAGACGAGGTATTGTGTGATGTTTCTCCTCTTGAAGTTTGTGATGTTCTTTTGGGCCAACCTTATTTATGGAAACGTCATGTTGTATAAGAGTCTAGGCCTCGTAGTGTTATTATTACTTTGAACGGGAAATTGTACAGGATACCCGAGGCAGTCCCACCTAGTGTTATTTCCTTGATCTCTGCTAAGGAATGTGTTAGCACTTGGTAAATTTCCTAGAGGTTGACAACAAAAGAAATCTACTAAGGTAACTTTATCCAACCGCTTTTGAAGCTGGGATCTAGCCCTTCCAACTTCAGAGAGGGATCTCTCTATATGATTTAGCTATGTTTCAAATTTCAAATATTAGGCTAGGTAAACAAATCAGTCGGTTTTTGTTGTCGTGTTTGTAGAATTGGTTGAGACAGTCTACACATCCATTGGGCTATGGGGTCTGTGTCTTGAGTAAAATATGAAATGCTAACTAGAAATGCAAAGGGAAAACTTTCACAGGGCGAGATAATATAATCACTGGATTCTTTAGTAGCTTAAATGACGAATGGTAGAAAAGATGAGAAAGATAATTTCAACAAAGAAGCAGCTAAGAATTTCTTTATTGAAAACACCGGAAGATAAAACACTAAAATCTTTCGAGTCAGAAACAGGGTATATGAGATAAATCCTGCAACTTTCGTTACTTCTAAAGATTAGATTCAAAAAACAATATGATAATAGAGCGATAATAACATTCAACTTAGAGAGAAAAACATCACCAGTGAATACATGCAAGAATCCTGTAAAAGTGCCTTCTTTTTATTAATGGAAGATCTCTTCAAAAATATTACAGTCTGATAGTGTCAGGGTGTGAAGATCAACAACCCTCAATACTTCGAAAGATGAAGTATTTATAACTCAAATTAAAAACGTTCCTATCATTAATGACCAGGACATGCTAAATCTATTTTTAGCCTAACTAACTTAACAAATTTCCTAAATCTAGGAACTGCTTGATGGCGTGGTGTAATTGCACGCTGATTTCTGGGTGGGCCATTGATGAAGCCTCTGCACGACCTCATTTGACTGGACAAATGACTAGACTGGGAGAGCTCATCTGCTACTCGATCAGATCATAGAGTTCCTCCCATCAGAGATGACTGGGCACGTTGACTTTGAGTAGCCTTCGATACACTTCGTCCATTTCTGTGTACTTGGCGAATGTAGGCTTGGTGAGGAAGATGTATCGAATCTCGTGTTGGATACTGATGTCCCACTGAAGGGAATCTAGAAACACCTTGCCAGTGATGCTCACTTGAATGCATGCAAACTTTGAACTTTCCTTGGACACATCGGTCAATCTCTTCTTGTAGTCTGGGAGTGCCATCAATCTATCATTGATTACCTTCAGACCAGGTAGACCTTTCTTCTGTAGAGTCTCAATCTTACTGAAGAATATATGTACCCCTAGGTCCATAGCCTGGACATTTTCTTCTAGTTGAAGCATTAATCCTCTCTTGGTCAAAACTCTTTTGACCTCAAGGATGGTCTCTGTTCCATCTTCAATTTTCAGCTCTTCCAGCTCTTCCCTAGTCTTAGAATTCAGGAACTTGATGATCTCGTTCGCTTGTGTTGGCATCTCCCCCAATTCTGATCTGATATTCTCAATGGCTTGTTTGCTCCTCTGGACCAATTCATTCTGTTCAAACATGATCTGGATCATGGGCCATATCTCGTTCATGGACTTAGTGATGTCTGTCCTTACACTCTCTTTAACCTCAACCAAAGTCTTTCCTGCCACTGTTTTCTTCCAGAGATGCTATAGCTCCTGCTTGAGCTTCTCTGTCACCTGCTTTTCCTTGGAGAGGCTGGTCTGGAAGGAGGTTTTGAGTTCCTGAAGGTTCTCAATCTCCTTTTTTAGCCTGCTAATCTCTGTTTTCTGCAAGTTCATTTTTTCCATGGACTTAGCCAGGTCGACTGTCTTCTCCTGGGATGTCAATGGAGTCGCAGATGGGACTTTTGTCATTGATGCTGTGCTCACTCCTGAAATTGGGATAGCACTCAATGGAATGAATTCCATTGGCTTTAGTTGCTCTTTTTCTTTTAATAGCTTCTCCATCTCAGCTTCCATTTCTTTAAGCTGTGTGTTTTGCTCCATGAGTAGCTTAAGAATTTCATCTTTCTCTCCTTCTTTCTCTGCTATCTCCTTCGCCTGCGAATCCTCTGTGGGCGGGAGCTTCAGTTGTTTCCTCAAGGAGGCTATGTCAGAATTCTTCTTCTTGATCATTTCCTCAGCTGCTTTCACGTTTGAAGGATCGTAATCGATTTTGAGGGCCAGTTCCTCCAAAGTCTTGATCCTATTGTCCTTTGCAAAGGACGAAATCTTCTCCAACTTGAGTTGTGTTTGAACATTGTTCAGGGACACCTACAATTTGGACGCAGAAGTGGAAGCATGCGCCAATGTATGGAAAACTATTTCCCCCGTCTGCTTGTGCAGATCCATCTGATCGGCCGGATGCACGTCCTTTGTCTGGAATTCGAAGGTGGCCCTCTTGTAGTCAGTGATCACCTTTGGATTTGGTACCTGTGCCTAGAGGAATGCCATGTGCATTCTGCCCTTCTCGGTGTCGAATGTCGATAGCAACCTATGTTTTGTTGTCGACGTCTGTTTCCAGAATTGGGTGCAAGTACTGCTGGTCAGGGTCTGGTTCCTTTTATTGATCAGCTCATACTTCTTGAAGATACTCAGCTTCGGTCCCACCTTGCCTGGCCGGGTGGTCAATGGAGGAACTGTAGATTTTTCCGTCACTACTGAGGTTATGGCCTTATGGAGGCTCGAACCGAAGGGTGGCCTATCAACCTTGGTCGTTGTTGTAGACGGGGCTTCTTTTTCTCTGGTCGAGCCAGGAACTGAAGTTGTCTTGGGCCTCTTAGTATGCAATTGGAACTCTTCGGACGATACTTCCGTGATAGGTGGAGATAAATCTCGTCGAGGCATTTTTTCCTTCGGGACCTGTGGCATGGTCGTTTGTGACACAGTGGCTGGGGGATCCTGTTGTTCTACTTCGATCAATGTGTTAGGCTCCCAGGCTGTCTGATTTGTGAACTTCTCAACTTCAGGCCTGGAATCATGAACGTATGGGATGTTTTTGTTCTTCACCCTCATCTCTGAGATGATCCCACATGGATCATAATTCCATGGGAAGCTCATGGAGAACTTCATTTCCTTCAGCAGCCTGTCTGCTTCTTCCCCAGCACCACGATTGTTGAAGATGAAGGAGGCAATCTGCCCCTTGATTCTAAGCTGCTGCTTTTTCTTCAATGACACAAAGTGGATATCATCGGAATTTATTATCTGCCTTATATATTCCAAAGAAAAAATCCTGACAGGAAGATACTTGGGCAGCTTATACAGTGCCAACTCGCACCCGTATACTCTGATCTCAGTGTAATCTTGATACAGGTACCAATCCCCGGTCTTTGTGTTTTCTGAGAGATGGAAGGTCCTCTGAAATTCATCGTTTATCCGAGGCTCGGGCCTGCCGCCTAGCAAACTTACCACAGGGTGGTAGAATTGGTCGATGAACTCCTTGAAACTGAAATCAGTGGAGATGTGCTTGAGCAAGGAGGTCCATGCTGTGACTACCTGAGGTCTACCATCTCCATCCATCTTCTGCATGGAAAAGCCAAATTTATCCACTTGGAAGAAGATAAACAAGTATGCTAGTATCGATGAGTATCTGAACATGCCTTCCGTGCCAAAATTCATGAACTGTTCGTGAATATTGTTTGCCAAGAATGTGCTGAAGTCAAACTGGGTGGTGGGATTTTCATTGGTAGAGAAGATGGATAGAAAACCCAGAATGAGTTCATCTACCCACTGATTAGAATAATATCCTAACAAAGCACAAAGGGATGAGATGGCCTGGTTTCCTTTAGTCGAGAACATGGAAGATGGATAAGGAGGATTTGTGGAGGGAAATTGAGTGGATGGGGGAAGGAAAAGCTCGAATATTTGAGCTCTTTGGGGGAAGGTCATTTTCTGGTATAATTCTGTAAGAATTTCCAGGTTGAAGGGAGACGCAGAGTCAGCTCGGGGGATTTGCATCATCTGGTATATAGACTCGGGCGTGATGAGAAAAAGGATTTCTTCGGACAAGGAGATGACAACTCTTTTCTAGGGAATGTAGTGGGCTTGACACTTGAGAGTGAACTTGGGAAAATGATGGATCTGAGGGAAAAGGTAGAGGGGTAAATTTGACTCCCAGAGTCCAATTTCATCACTCTGGTCCAGGAAAACTTCCCTGAGCCACGAATGAAGGTCTGAGAAATCAAAATCGCATTTTGTATCTGCGATAAATCGGTCTTTGTCAACCAGTGGGATCCTGTCAAGGTCGACAGGAGGTAGGAGAAACAGATTCTCCTCTCCTTCTGCTTGTTTGGACTTTGGCGCCATTTCTGCAACAGTACCTGCAAGAAAACACAACGTTAGTGGGGGCGACTGACTGTGGACGAGGGCCACTAACTGTAACGGAGGAGTAAATGGTGTAAAAAACTCTCTGGTGCGATGAGTGGTAAATGGTGGGAAAAGGGAGAAAAATGGTAGTTTTAAGTAAACGGGGGTTGGTTGGGCACGGGAGACAGGTCAGTTGGATAACGGATAGGTTATCCAATAATAAATGGCCAACAGATCATTTGAGTGTGAGATGGTGGGTGACGGTGACTAAGGGATACGGACGGGTGACGTGGCGGCTATCGATTGGAGGTAAAGGTCATAATGAGGGGGCTTGCTACGAGCGAATGGGGGGAAGGACTGACAACAGTTATGGGATGTGACCCTTTTCAGAAAGGTGAACAATGATGTCAAGATGTGATGAATGTATGTCAGACAATAGGCGGTGATGGAACTCGGGACCATTAAAATGATGCCACATATAAAGAGGGGCCCGCCAGAGGGAAGATTCCATTTCGGACCCCCCCCCCTTTGGTTAAAAGCAGATCATTCAGGGGGGTCCAAAAAAGACTTTGAGCCATTGATCCGAGTGCTTGTTTCCTGGCCGCAGATCTTTGCACGCTTTTTATCACACATTCCGGACCCCCCCCTCCATTAAAGGCAGAACGGACGAGGGGGTCCGGAATCCAATGTTGACCATAGATCTACGTGCTCAATCCTAGGCCGTCCAGATGCGCATGGGCCTTATCAGTGATTCCGGACCCCCCCCCCCTCCGTTAAAGGTAGAACGATCGGGGGGGTCCGGAAAGATATGTCGACCGTAGATTTGGACGCCACGATCAGGACCATCGATAGGTGCAAGGAGCATAAGTGGGGAGCGGAAAACACATGCGCTGAGGAAAAACTTAGGATAAACACATTCTATGGGTTTTTCCAAGGTTTTTTTCAAGTAGACACCACCATGGGGCTTGACCAAATGATCTTTTAAGCATCTGAAACATGGTGCAACATTTACATCAAGCTGGTTTTATAAAAATGAAGCGATAAGGAAACTAACCTATATTCTATCCTAGCTTCCTATGACAATTAACCCACATTATACTGTTGAGTTAAGAAATTACTCTACCCTGGGGCTATTTGACCAAGATTAGACAGTCTGGCCAGATTTATTCACTAATCTAACCTAGACACTTTGGCTAAGATTAAACTGTTTAGCCAAACTCATTCACTACCCTATCAACATCAATTTAAAAAGAACTTGGCCATGCTTGAAAGGTATGGACCAAGTTACTATTATTGCATGGGGCTTTTATTTCACTTCTTTTATGCTCTCTTTTATTTTCTTTCTTTCTTTTCTTTTCTTTTCTTTTTTCTTTTCTTTTCAAATTATTTGCAGAATGAAAAATCATTTGTCAACAAAAATACTAGAGACAGATAATATCCCAGTCACCAGTTGATCCTATAACTTATAGGGTGATAACAGAATGCAGGAAGGTTATCTCTCAGACAGGGAAGTTTGTCTTCTTCGTGATTCTCTCTCAGAATAAGTGAAAGATCACGGCCACATCCAGGGTCTCTACGACCGACCTCTCCACATAGCAGAAGCAAGTAGACAAGGTCGTGGAAGAATACTCAGATATCTTCTCCTCACCTACCGGGGTACCTCTACACTACTAGGTCAAGCACCCCATCGATCTGACCCCTGACACACCGCTGCCCAATGGGCCAGTCTATCGTCGCTCTCTGTTAGAGAATGAGGAGATCAAGCGACAGATCCAAGAGCTACTCCACAAGGGGCACATCCATCCCATCTCATCACCTTGTGTGAGCCCAATCGTGCTGGTACAGAAGAAAAATGGAACCTGGTGACTCTACATTGATTACCGGGCTCTTAATAAAATCACAGTCAGAAACCGGTACCCGATTCCCCGAATCGATGACCTCTTTGATCAACTCACGGGGGCCAAATACTTCAGTAAGATTGATCTGAAATCTTGCTACCACCAAGTCTCGATAGAACAGACAGATGTATGGAAGACCACCTTTAAGTCAAAGAAAGGTCTTTTTGAATGGTTGGTTATTCCCTTTGGTTTGAAAAATGCACCAACCACTTTCATGAGGTTGATGGATGATATCCTGCAACCATTCACCAATAATTTTGTAGTGGTGTATCTTGATGAAATTCTCATTTACAGTAAGACTTGGGATGAACACTTGCAGTATATTCAGCAGGTTCCGCACACCCCGCGACAACACAAGCTATACGCCAACTTGGAAAAATGCTCCTTCAGCATGGATAGGGTCCATTACCTAGGCTACATCGTTGATCAACATGGCGTACATGTGGATCCAGCCAAGATCCAAGTCATCCGTCACTGGCCAACCCCAACCACACTCATCGAGCTCCGAAGCTTCTTGGGCCTTGCCAATTTCTATTGAAAGTTCGTGTTGGGATTCTCCCATATTGCATGGGCCCTCAACCAAATAACCAGGGGTGGTGGTAAGGTGAAATTTGCATGGGGGCAGTCCCAACAACAAGCATTCGATGATTTGAAGCAACGCTTATGCTCAACCCCAGTACTTTCACTCCTAGACCTACAACAACCATTTGAGATCGAGATAGATGCTTCTGACTATGTTGTGGGTGTCGTTCTCACTCAGCACGACCACCCTGTGGCCTATCATAGTGGGACACTATCATATTTTATCCGTAAGTACCCTACTTACGACAAAGAAATGTACTCCATTGTGCAAGCCTGCCACCAGTGGAGACACTACATTTTTGGGAAGGAGACAGTCATCCACACTGATCATAAGCCACTGTAGTTCATACAGACACAAGGACAATTGTAGAATGATGGCCATCAAAAGTGGTCCACATACTTACAACAATTCCACCTCAACATCACGTCTCTAATTGTCTCAGCAGACCACCAGCCACGACATTCACCATGGTGCTAGACTCTTGTGGCCATGAGACCTATGGATGCCCCCAACTCTATGAGACAGACCTAGACTTCTCCACCACCTACCAAATGTTGGGGGAAAACACAGTTGTCGATAATTTCCATATTCAAGATGGGTTGTTGTGTCGTCTGGGCCATATCTGTGTTCCATCAAGCAAGCAAGAAAAGATGATTTGGGAAGCCCACTACAGTCGAGTGACAGGAAACTTCGACGTTGAAAAGACAGTGGCGATGCTACAAAAACATTTATATTGGCCAAAACTTTGAAAGGAGGTCAACAAGTATATCAGGTCCTGCACTGCCTACGCGATTGCCAAACCGACCACTAAGAAACAGGGTCTATACATCCCTCTTTCTACTCTTGACAGGCCATGGGATTCCATCTCAATGGACTACATGTCAGGCCTCCCATCCACCAAGTGGGGAAACGACTATGTTTTTGTGGTTGTTGATCGCTTTTCTAAGATGGCGATTTTGGTTGCCTTCAAGAAGAACATCACAGCAGATGCCACTTCCAAGATATTCTTTGAACGAGTCTGGGTACATTTTGGAATCCCATAAACCATTGTCTCAGATTGGGACAGTCGATTTCTCAGCACATTTTGGTCACTACTGGACACTAAGCTCACCAAATCCACGACCTTCCACCCTCAGACAGATGGCCAAATCGAGGTTGTAAATCGAATGATTGTGCATATCCTCCGCATGTATAATTCACAACACCCTCGCACATGGGATGAGAGTCTTCCCTATGTCCAACATAGCTACAACCGAGCCCTGCATAGCTCAACCAGCCACAACCCCTTTCAGGTGGGACTAGGATTCCAACCATTGGGTCCCATAGATGTTGCACTTCCCCTTGCGGTCACCTCAACCGACTCATATCCTACTCCAACTGAAGCTAACAAAGCCACTCGGTTCATTGAGTGGATCCAGTACATCCACCAACAAGTTCAAAATATCCTACAGAAGTCCAATGACAAGTACAAACAACGCCATGATCAACATCGAGTGCCACATAAGTTTCAGGTGGGCGACAAAGTTTGGTTGCACTTGTAGAAAGAATGCCTTACAGGACCCCATCGAAAGATTCACCCACTCCTTTATGGGCCATGCACCATCACCAAGGCCATGGGGGATAATTCTTTTCAGCTCAACATTCCTCCTTTCCTTGGCCTGGACCCAGTGTTCAACGTGGATCTCCTTCGCCCTTATTTCCCACCATTATTGGACACCTCAGAAGTAGCAGAACAACTAACACCAACTGAGCTCAACCTTGACTGCACACAATAGGCATCCAATGATTAGATTGTGGACACACAGATCAAGGGCAATCGACAGCAAAATATCCAGCTTTATCGAGTCGTCAAAGCAAGGCAGCTCCTGCACCAATGCAAGTGGCTAACCCGGGGCCAAATTCAGCAGAAATTTCCTCATTTGATGGGGGACCTTAACGCAATGGAGACAATTGATTCCTAAGGAGGGAGGATTGATCTAGGTGGATATCGGTGGCCACCCACCTTTTCCAACTGGCTCAAAACAATTTTCTGGCAATTTTGAAAATTTAATATTTTTAGCAGTTTTTAACTTCCGAGGCCATTTTGAGGCCCTTAACGATGTTTTTGGGGAAAATAGGTTTGAAATATTGAATTATATTTAATATTGAGCCTAAAATGAATCTCCTCGATGATACCTTTCCAACGGGCTATCATACGCCTAAAACAAAGATCGTATGCAAAAGTTACGACCTTGGGAAGTTGATGTATTAACTTATCCAAACGGGGTCCACATGACTTTTGGCGCTTCATATCCTAGGGTTAGGTTTTTGGATGTCTAGGGTTTTTGACATTCCTGCTTATTGTAAAAATACCTTCAGAGTCTCATTGTAATCATCTTCTTGCAAATGAGTGTAGCTGTCACATCTCTTCTCAGAGATAAGCTGCCACCATTCCAGCAAGCTTGTTTCCGCTGCATTTTACAGTTTCAACTTATTTTTCTATTGAATAAAAAACCAGTTTTACTGTATCTCTGTTATTTTGTGTTAAGCCTCTGTTAATAATTTGTAGTCATTTCATTCTGCTCATAAAATCCGGATCAGTTTTGTAAACAAAATTGGCTTGAGAATTGGCTTCTGCTCTCTGACGGTTCAAACCAACATCAACACCATAAAAAATCGATTCCAAATTTTCCTCAATTGCGTTCCTAGCCTCCTTGTCAACCTCTAATGTAGCTCACAACTCTGAATGTGAGTAAAATTCCCTTGTTGGATGAGATACTAAAGGTCATGGAGGCCTCTACAATGTCGCATTTCGATATGCCCATTTCCGATCATATGTCCGTCCTTTACCATCCCCATAATAATTGGACAGTAGGCTAGTATAATCAGGGTGCATGCCCATGAAAAAATCTGCATAAAAATGTCTAACAAAGTAATGCAGAACCTCATCATTCGACGACAACTTCCGATATGCTGCCAAAAATCTATTATAAAGATGTCCTTCTATGTTGGGGTGCTTAAAATATTGCACCTTCAACATCTTTCACTTTGGCCCGTCTTTGAAATTGAACATAGAAATTGATCCAGATTTTATGAGCAGAACAAAATGAATTCAGATTATTAAAATATACTTAACACAAAATAACAGAGATATAGTAAAATTGGTTTTCTATTCGATAAGGAAATAAGATGAAATTATAAAATGTAGCGGAAAACAAGCTTGTTGGAATGATGGTGTCTTATCTCTGAGAAGAGATGTGATGGCTACACTCATTCGCAAGAAGATGATTAAAATGATGCTCTGAAGGCCTTTTTACAATAAAAAGGATTTTCAAAAACCCTAGACATCCAAAAACCTAACCCCTGGAGATGAAGCGCCAAAAGTCATGGAGGCCCCGTTTGGGTAAGTTAGTACATCAACTTCCCGAGGTTGTAACTTTTGCATACGATCTCTATTTTAGGTGCACGATAGCCCACTGGAAAGGTCTATCCGAGGACTACACCTTTTTATGTTATCTATCAATTCATTTCTGACTGTAGCGAGCCCTAAAAACGTTGTTTAGGGCCTGAAAATGGCCCCGCAAGTCAAGGACCCAAAAACTAGGAAAACAACTTCCTGCTCTTGCGTGCACTCAATGTGACTTATTCTTGTGAAAACGTGTGTGCAAGTGATTTGGTTCACTCTATGATTGACTGATTCAATTATGGAGCATGATGATGTTTGTGGATTTGAAGATATGTTATTTTATGATATTTATATCGACAGGTGCTATTGACTATTTTCTTGAGTGTGCAGGACTATGGACGTTTGAGGATGTCGATGGCATCGAGGGATCTCCTTGGACTTTAGATCAATTCAGGGAGCGGATGGTTATGGTTTGAATATTTTGATATTACATATGTGACATATGACTAGATATTATGATGTTGATTGTTATCGCTGACACATTTCATTGACGGATGCAGATTGACGATAACTTGCTAACTAGACTCACATTAGAAGTAAAGGGGTCACGCATGACAACTAGAGATATTGAGGGAGAGGTGTGGCAGCAACCCTGCCACAACCTACTAGCACTCTCGTCGTGGCTCGAACTTTAGGTTAACGATTACCTAGTTCGAGGGATCCACGATGTCGTGAGGGAAGACTATGAAAGTCACTCATGGTTATTCTAAGGGGAGTGCAATAAGGCAGGGTCCTTATTCCTTAGAGGCCCTTAGTCTCCCACAAGATCATTTGACGAAGTATTGACTCCAGGGGTTTGACGTCTACCAATTCAGTCAAGAGGCGAGTGGCACCCTTCGAGCACGTAGTCCGTCTTGAAGGGCACGTCCCGCAAATAAAAAAAAATGCAAGCGAGTGGAACCCTTGGAGCACGTAGTGCGTCTTGAAGGGAACGCCACAGTTTTAACTCGGGTAAGTAAATAAACCTAGTACCTAGAAAATTGTGCCTCCTTAGGACCTTGTCGGCCTTAAAATAGATGATGGTATGAGTAAAGTTTAATAACTAATTGTTCCCTTAAAAACTGTCGCCTAGCCTAGTGAAATTAAAACCTAGGTCTAAGTAGAACATTGATCAAAGAAAAACTAAATAGACATGTAACAAGAAGGGGGTAAAGAAAATTCAAACATTATTTATTAAAGTAAAAATTATAATGGAGGATTAAATTATTAAAAGGGTAAATGGTTGTTTTTGTCTAAACTTTCTAATTCTAAACTTAGTTAAAAAGAAAAAGGGGAAACTTAAAGAAAAAGGGGAATGTCTAACTTTGTAAGGAATCTAGCCTTTGGAACTTTCTATTTGTGAACTCAACTAGGCTTTAAGTAAGGTGTAAGTCATTTAATAAATGTAAGGGAATAAAGGGATACCGAGGAGCGTTTTTAGGAACGCTTTTAGGTGGGTGAGGGAAATAGGCTAATTTAATTAATTAATAAATTGATTTTTTTGTGCGACTAAGGGATTGGGTGACATGTGTTCGGGGGAGGTTTATTCTAATTAAATTTAATAAAAAGAATCTAATGAGGGTTTGGGAAATTAATCACTAAAGAAACTCTATAAAAATGATGGCGAAGGAGGAGTATGGATCACGTCTGGTAGGCGTAAGGTTACGCTGTCGATATTTTTCTTGACTGATTTTACCTTGTGGGAGTTAGGATGCCCATCTCGAAAGGGAGTGGTAGTGCGACCTTGCGAGGTGAGCTGGGAGCTAGATTTTTCTCTGGTTTTAGTGTGTGTGGCCCCTTTGTGGCTCAGGGGGCTCAGGGGGGAGAAGATTATCCCTAGCGTTGGTTGGGAGGTACCGGTGAAGTCTCGACGGTTAGCGAGCAGGAGTTGGTCGGAGCGCAAGTGCGGGACAACTACTTCGGATTTGTCATCGCCGGTTACGATAATTCTTGAGCTTGTATTTGTAATAGTTAAGTTATAATTAGATTCAGTAAATTGCATTACAACTATAGATTTTTAGAAAACATTATGTGAGTGAAATTTATGATTGTTCTTAGTCCGTGGGACTTCACCATGTGCACCGAATTATTAATATAAATAATTGCCATCAGATTTTTGTAACATTGCCTTAACTAAGAAATTGTATATCTCTTCCTTATGTGTCCAGTGGTGGAGTTAAAATTCTTCTTGCTAGTGAGTGTCCTCAACTAAATCCTCTGCGTTTTACAAGGGTTTCCTCTACAATTTCTCATTCTATCTTGTTTGCTTAATTTTTCACCCAACGATTTTTCCCTTGTATTCTGCATTTTTTTAAACAAGAGATTTTCCTTGCCTTTACGCCTTCACCCAGCATTTCGTTCAACATTTTATCTCTGTGTTTTTCTTTTTAAAAAGGCGTTGCAGGTATCCAGATTTGTCTGTGTTTTTCCCTTGAAGTATCTCTGTGTTTTCATTATACAAGATGCCCAGTGAATCATCTACCCTCCTTCTCTGTGTTTTCCTTGTTTTTCTCATCTTTTGTAATCGGTGAATCTCTGAGATATAACACTCCCTAGTGGAGATTGATTCTTGTTCTTCCACCCAGCAAACGAAGAACTCCCCTACATTGTTTTGCACCCAGACCTCTGGTGCTTGTCTCTGCGGATGAAGGCCTCTCCCATAGCATTCTTCATCTTCTGTTTTCCTTAGAGAAATCTTCAACATGTAAGCTCTGCCTCACTCAAATGTAATTCTGTAGGGTTTCCCTTTCGTTCCTTGACAGGGCATTCCGGGTTCGACTCGATTGTTACCGGCGTAGCGATGTTAGTGTTCTATGCCAGAAATTTTTCTGGTGCAGTCGTTTTGTTTGAAGAAAACAAACTTGGGTTCCTCTTCCACGGGTTCTTGTATTTAATCCTTTTACTTTCCCTATCGAATTGCTGAGAATGGCGCGCGCTTCTGTAAACGATGACAGAATATGTCAGGGCGTTTCTTCGTCGAGAATGTGTGAATGCAGAGCGTAGCAGTTGGTCCGCCCTCCGTTATTCTCTTCTTATTTCTCCCTCGCACCAGACGGTGGTAGGTTTAATTGACGTTGTTGACCAATTTTGTTTTATTGTCTATTCCCCCTAAATCATTCTCGGAACTAGTTTTCACCACCGTTTACTGGTATTTTTGGAGCAGAAGGGAAATTAATGACATTTCCCATAGACACCAACTGGTACTCGCCTTGCTCCCTTATCAAACTCGATTGCTGGTTGTTACCATTGAAGGTACTCGCGTCAAGAGAAGGTGCCCACGCTGGCGGTTTTAATAGGACGATTAAAAAAAAAACCCGTGTATCGTGTTAGAGACTATCTCTACCGTTGTTGTGGATCAAGCCGAAGGTAACGTAAATCTGATGTGTTCTCTTCAAATTTAAAAGGTTAGTATGGTTTCTTTTCTCTTTGGTTGATGCACTGACTGATGTGCAGGAATTTTATAAAATTATTGATATCACCTTTGTCATTTCCATTTCTGTATGTTGTGTCCTTCATATTATTATATTATTAAGGAGACAACAATTGTATGAACCCAAGATTATCAAACCTTTGACACCTTGTGCCCGATCAACAACAAGTGAAAAACGGATTTTAGGTCAACCTTATGCTATCGATCCTTTACGTCATGTGCCTCTATGATATATGGAATTCTATGACCATTAGAGGATTTAAGGAGGAAGATATGATTAATGTTTAATTTTTTTTTTTTTTGGACAAATCCTCTAGATATCACATAATTGAATAAGGAGGTGATGCTTATGTACAAAGGAGAACCTGTGTGATTAAAGTTAGAGATTGAGTAGCATAGTGATGTGATTTTTCCACGAGTTTATGAATCAAGGATATCCCTATCACTACACCGACTTGTGCAAGGAATGGGATTATAAGTATGGTATCCTCTTGTCGATTTGATGGAGATAGCATGCTCCCATCCCTTTCCATTACTTTACTTGTTGCACAACAAGGGCAACATACAAACTCATAGGGTATTAATCGTGATAACTTTTTGGTGCCATGTCTATACGGTCCTACACCCATCCACCACCTAGATATCACGTACTTACCCCTTTTTATTACTAAGAGGTCCTTGGTCAATCCGCCTTCTTCACCCTTTTTGTGTTGGCCCTTCACCTTAAATAGAATAATACCTTACTAGTTAGGATTTGTCTTTGGTCCGGCCATGCACTGTATTGATTATCACATCATATAAGTGGGTCTGAATGCATGACATTGATGCGTGGAAAGCACTGGGATTGTTGCGACGGATGAAGGATAATTTCTCTTGTGCCTTGAATGTAATTGGAAATGATTGGTAATCAACCTTTACTTGTGCCTTGAATGTAATTGGAAATGATGGGTTATCAACCTTTACATGCGCCTTTGAATGTAATTGGAAATGATGAGTTATCCACCCTTACTTGCGCCGTCAATGTTAATATGATGGTGGACAACTAGATCTTCATTACGCCTTTGATTATTGGGGTTGATTGATTGATTTAGAATTGGGTACCTTTGCTCCCTCAATTGTTATGAAAGTATGTTTGGTTCTCTTGGCATTCTCTTACGCCTAGTGAGTTTTAAATCGAAGTCTCTTGCGTCTTGAATCATCGAAGTGAATTTGATGGGTTATTTGAATAGAAGGCTCGTGCACAGTTCAATGGTATGATGTATGGCTAGCCGAGGATTGAGACCTCAAGTGCGCACCGATTATTAAGGTGTTGCTTGGTGTAGACATTAGTTCCTTGCGCGAGATGGAATTTTTATTATGACAGATGATGGAATTTTGCGTTGGGGGTGTGTGCCTCAAATTTAACTGATAATACTTTGCGCCTAGGATTTAATGGTCTCGATGTGTCGTGTGATCGTTTACTCGTGCGCCATGTGTAATCGCGACACATGATTGTTGGATTGATGAATTGTAGTATCGTCGTCTTTATATTGTGTGATGTATATTTCCTAACGCAAAATTAAAGAAAAAGGAAACACAAAATTATTTGTTGTATTTACACTTTTGTGGATGTAATGACGGGGCCGTTACAATTCAATAAGGAAATAAGCTAAAACTATAAAATGCAGAAGAAAATAAGCTTACTGGAATGGTGGTGGCCTATCTCTTAGAAGAGATGTGATGGTTGCGCTCATTTGCAAGAAGATGATTAAAATGAGGCTCTGAAGGCCATTTTACAATAAACATGAATGTAAAAAACCCTAGACATCCAAAAACCTAACCCTAGGAGATGAAGCACCAAAAGTCATGCGAGCCCCGTTTGGGTAAGTTAGTACATCAACTTCCCGAGGTTGTAACTTTTACACGTGTGTGTCACTTAGATTAATAATATCAAAGTGGGATGGTTAAGTCACTTAGATGAAAAAATGTCATTGTTAGCATTAGGTATCGGAATTGGGATTGGATTTGGGGGAGTGGTTTCTCTATTTATATTGTGGGAAAGAGCTAGGTTGTGGGTGTTGGGTTTATCCCATAAAAAACCACCAACTTTCTATGGAGAATATCGATTCCCTACATAATAGGAATGTTGTTATCCTAATAATCCCAAAGTTTATTTAGATTAGTATTTTTTCCTAGATTAATATAGTTATTGTAGAAGCTGTGTATTTCATAGGTTGGCCTTGTCACATCCTTGTCATAGTGATTATCCTTGAGTTGTTGGTCAAGGACACTTGGCATATTGAGATAAGGCTCGAGAGGTTATATATATGCTTTGCCTCTCTCCCACTATGTAATAATCTTTTCCTTGATCAATAAAATTGTGTCTGAGGACACTTTTGGAATTTAACATGGTATCAGAGCCATGGTGAGGAGAATGTTATTGTGATGAAAGAGTCATGGTGATGAGAATACCATGATAGATATGTAAAGAAGGAGACTCAAAAGATTATCTTGGTTTCTTCATCAAACCAAACAAAGTCTTCAAAGAGGTATTTCGCTATTTCAGGTCACAGAAACTATTCACAATTCAAAAATATTAATTGTTGTGATTGAATCTAGATCTACCATTTTTTTGAAAATCTTCAAGAACCTTTGTAGATATGATAAGAAAAATTGTAAATCTAGATCTAAATCTGATTGTTTTTTAGATCTTACAAATATGTGTTAGATCCAAAATTTTCGATATAGATACTATATCAAAAAAACAGGAAAAAGGGATATATTTTTTTAATGAAGAAAAATAGATCTATTTGTAAAAGAAAATAAATGAAACCTTGTGAGAGATGGATTTTGCCACAAATTCATCAATTTTTTTATCAATTCATTGATTTTCAATATCATACGCACCATCCATCCAAGTCGAGGGGAATTCCCTCCTTCCACGATCGTTGATAAGACCACTCATCCCACAACTTCCCATACAATCAACACATATTAATCAATGCCTATTTTGTCTTGGCATAAAAGGAAGTTGTTTAAAGATAGGGTTCGCCCCTATCCACCAGGAAATTATGTGGCCAATAAACCATCGATCAAACACTTAGCTACAAACAAAGGCTGTCAACAAGATCGATCCATGAAAGTACAACGATCTCCTTGGAAATCTGAATTTTTTATGTATCATTGTTATAGCCTTAATCTCCACCCTATAGGCCAGAGAGGAATTCATTAGAGGATAAAGGCCTAAATACATATTTTTCCTAATAATTGAACCCTTTTTGAGCCCTTATTGACATCCTCGTTGGTCACCTTGTTGGTGCAATTATATGTTCAATATATTGCAATAATTTAATATGTCAATCAAGTTTCGTAATCAATAGAGTTGATGCACTGTATGTGTTGATAACAGATAATTGCCTATGTCTGCCGAGTATAGTTTATGTGAGAAAACACTTTCAAAACCAAATACTCTGTTTTCACACTTTTCAAATAACACTCTCCACACAGTTCAAAATTCAAAAAGAAAAACTTATCTACAAGCATATAATCCAGAGTTCTTGCTAAGGGGATGGATTTGTTCATTGTTGGCTCATGAAAGGTAAATATGAACTGTGATTCTATCTCTTGGAGCAACTACACTAACAATAATTAACACTCTACATACTTTTAAAAGGAAACTTGATCAAGCTTAAAAGAAATACCAAGTAGGGTAAAACACTCCATTATAAGTGCATGTAGGGTGAGAGATGGAGGTCTTGATTGTGCCTATGTTTGCAAGGAGTAGTCTAATCAATTTTGGAAGAGAAATCTAAGTGTCGTGGAATGCTCCAGTACAGGCTCATGTATGGTGAAAGATGGAGATTCAACTTGTCCTTAGATTTGTAGAATGAAAACAAACACTACAACATTTAGTCTAGACAAAACACTAAAGCATTTAAATCAAATGATTGTTCTCATATACTCACACAAAAATGACAAATCATTACTCATAAATTGTTACACACAGAGATATCACATTACACACACAATTCTCATCTACTCAAAATTACCACACATCCATGTGGCCTACTATTAAATGTATCACTGAAACATGATAGGGATGAAATTAGATGTTGTACTCAAACATAAAATTATTATGTCCACACACATAGAAAACTAGAATCATATTCACAATTAAATACAAAGAGACTTACCTTGATTGGGCCGGTGGGCCCTTGTCGAGACTTACCTTGATTGGGTTGGTGGGCCCTTGTCGTACCAAAAAGGCATCTCTTAAGAGAATCTTACAAGAGAGAATATTGAAACACACATATAGAATCCATGAACTTAAAATTATATCATTACTTCAGAAAATGGAGGTATAATCCACAGTTCTTCAAGAAACAATCTTATAGCATAACAATGTTTAATTCTATATCAGTATGTCTATCATCTACAAGGCTCTCTCTTTAAAGAGAGGTATCCATTACAATCAAAGTTTGAAGATAACATCAAATATTTGCATAAATATTACAATTGGATGATACATTGATTTTTAAGGGAACGATTTCATCCTCATGACACAAAGTGCATGAGTTATGAAATGTATCGTGGTCTCCAATGAACAAAGAATGTTCGAACCAACAAATTCCTTGGACCCACCGAAAAAAATCTTGTTCAAATAGCCAAGACTTGAAATTCAAAATGGGTACCATATGCACACAACTGCATAACTCAGTACCGGACACACGCATTCATACAAGTTGGTACCGGACGAGCATGAGGATATCGGATGAACTCAACAACAGGTACCGAACGAATGAAGTCTTTTTGAATCATCCAAAGTAATTAGAGAGTTCTAAACATCAAATATTCAATCCTAATCATTAATAAATCATCATAAATCATGTTTAAACATCAGTTACCTCATATGTACGCAACAATTTCTAAAGGACATGTCTGATTAGGAAAATAGGTAGACAATGGATATGTATTAGGAAAAATTGTTCAGGATATGGGCAAGATAAGGCAATTTAAGGTGACAAAAAGGAGGCTCAACATTTCCCCCTTGCCCAATTCATTGCATGTCCTCATGAAAAATTGTTGAATCATCCTCAAAATTGCAAAAATGGGGTTTATCCTCCACCTTGTTTGAAAATTTAACTGCCTGGTTTTAAGAAATCCAACCTCGAAGCCTCATCCTTAAGCTCCCTTTTAATAACTCGTGTATATTGTATTAGGCGCAGAACTTTGTTAATCTTGGTAGAGACGTCATGTAATACCCCAAGGACGAGCCCCAGTTGCTTTATGAATTGTAAACATGTTTTGTAGGCTGGTGAGTCAAGCAATTATAAGCTGGTAGGCTTATGTGTTAGTCGGACAGAGAGCTTAGGTGTTAAAGGCCAGGAGCCTGTTTTGTACATGTAAATGTTCATCTCATTGATATAAAAACATCGCTACGTGTAGACTGACCAAGAAGAAAGAGTGATGGGGGACTAAGCTCCACTAAGCTGCATAAGGGAGAGGGGGTTCAGAGGTTGGAAAGAGGGGCTAATCCTAAAGGCTTAAGTCCAAGAGAATAATAATTCATTATTATTCCAAAATTTGATTAGAAGGATATGTTTTATCCTAAGTTTCTAGAAAGGGAAGGAATGCTAAGTGGAGTGCATGTAGCTCTAGGAAGACAGGTGTCGACATGGGAACATGCAGTTAAAGCTGAAGAGTCATTTCGTGTTGGGGGTTCGCTTCCCTTCCTTCCCTCCTCCGTCTAACCCGTTTGGCCTCGATGACGACCTTTGCATCCTCACATATTCACTTAGGCACACACACTTACTCACACATTGAGCAAGATCGCAGCAGCCATTTTCACCATTGCTGAACTGTGACCATTTTTTCACCTCTGTAAATTACTGAGTCACCCATTGCCTTACCTGATTTAGCTGTTGTGGTTGAAGAAGCGGGTTGTGAAGCCTGTGGTTGAAGAAGAAGGCTGTCAGGCATGTGAGCTACTCTTTCCAGGTGAGAGAGTGTGTTGAGGAGGTGAGTTCTCCTGGAAGGAGTCTCGTAGCTGCTACAGAGCTCTGAGAATTTTAGTCTGGCTTATTGCTAAATCCCAAGGAAACGGAGGTGGAGCATCTGATGGAATGTATGACAGTGAAGGTGTATACTCCTGGGGTGGGATGGGCATGTGGGGAATGAAAGTCTATGAGAAGTGGGCGTAAGTGGCTCCTGGGAGAGAATCCTTCCTCTTAACTATGTGACTTTTCTATTGACCTTGCCTAGCCTAGGAATCCCTTGCCAGGTAGAGCTTAGTCCCAGATCGGGGGTGGCCTACTGCTGAGAGTGATGAGCAGTGCAGTATAAGGCTGGGAGGTGTGTGGAAGTTTTGGACACAGTTGGTGGTTTTACTCCAGTTAAAAGATAAGTATCATTTTTGTGCTTAATTATAGATGTATGCATGTCTGTGATTCTTGAATGTTATCATGTATTCTGTTGCATGTATGAATTACTGTTAATTCCATTTGAGTCTATATGGTAGCATTAACTCTGTGTTATTTGATTTAAATTCATTAAATATGCATGTTATATATATATGTGTGTGTGTGTGTGTGTGTGTGTGTGTGTGTGTGTGTTCTGCGGTGGCATTTCCCTGGAGGTGGTGTTGTTTGTCGGGGAACACTACAAATTGGTATCAGAGCTAGTCTGTAGAATATAAGGTGTTTGTGGTGGCGTTTTCCTGGCGGTTGTGTTGTTTGCCAGGGAATGCTACAAATTGGTATCAGAGCTAGTCTGTAGAAGACAAGGTGTTTGTGGTGGCGTTTCCCTGGTGGTGGTGTTGTTTATCGGGTAACGCTACAAATTGGTATCAGAGCCAAAGTTTCAACACTGAGCCTGGATGGGCCATGTTAGTGGAAGTTGAAGCAAAGTTTTATGAAAATAATTGTCATCAAAATGGAAAAAATTCAAGCTCAGGGCCAAGGTTCAAGCACTGAGCCTGGATGGGCCGGATAAATGATCATTGGAACCAAGGTTTCAAGTGGAAATTGTGTCAGGAAGAACCAATTTCGAACCTTAGAACATTCATGAGTGCCAAGAGGTTTCCTTGGTCGTGTTACAAAGCTCAGGAGCTGTAGCGATATTGTAAAACCACAACAGACGTGGTATTGGGCCACAAAGTAATGTGGGCCATAGGATTTGTTCGAGAGAAGGATAACCCTTCACGATCGTTAGATCGGGTAATGTTGCGAGGCATCTAGCCGAGAGTTCCTTTGGAAATCCGAGGGATAACGGAGTCTGTCAGTGTCATGGATCTAAGTAGAAGAGCTTGACCGTTAGATCGAGCAAGAGAGCAAATCATAATTTTGGATTTTGAAAGTCGGGAGATTTAATGTATGCTGAGGGGAGAACTTCCGAAGTTCGAAGCTCCCAAGCGAAAGAGTAGACGTGGTGGAGCTGAATGATGTCGCCAAGGGTGACATGGAACTTTTTAGGCATGCCACGTGACACCACCTTAGTTGGTGATATCCGTACTATGTGGACTCGGAAGGTAAAGAAGTCCATAAATTCGAAATTTGGGAGATTGGAAGGAAGCAAGCAAGAAAAATTCTAAAACCCGAAGTTCCAAATATCCGAGGTCTCGAGGTTTTGAATCTCTGAAGTCCCAAATTTTTGAATCTCTAAAGTCCCGAAGTTCTGAATCTCTGAAGTCCCGAAGTTCCGAATCTCCGAAGTCTCGAAGTTCCGAAGCTCCGAAGTCCCAAAACGCTGATGAAAGATGTTCCATAGTGGGTATCAGTTGTTGGATGCCAAGTAGTTGTGGATCGTCGACCATCCCTACTTTGTGAGTTTGTTAGTTTGGAACTCCGAGAGACTATTGAGGTGTGTTTTTAAAAAAATTCCTGAAGCCATAGGCCCTAAGTCCCGAGTAAGCACCTATCAAACTAGCGCTAGGCCACAGCCCGTGGTCGCATGGGTTGGGGGCTAATAGAAAGGTTCTAGTGCCCAAAAAATTACTGCAGAACAGAGAAGAGCTTCGAAAGAAGAAATCTGAAGGGATTCTTGATTGAACGAGAATCACAGAGAATAAAAACTAAACGTTTTCTTGAATCAAAGTGGTTTATGAATGCTAGGGAATTTGTTAAGCATTGATGACTTGGAAAATTTCGGTTGACTGCACATTGTGTTACAAATACAATGATTGTCAGAACCGAATTGAATTGCTGCAGAGTACAGAGAAATGGAGGAGGCACAAAATTCTTCCATCTTAGAGAATGAACCTCGAGGAATGGATGTCCATTTGGGAGTTGAAGGATCGAACTCCAATGGGCATGGAGGATGTAGATAAGGAGGGAAACATGATGAAGCTCATTGAAATATTGCAGAAAGATGTCCAACATCACCGAGAAGATAACAAAAATCTCATGAAATACAAGGACCAATAGGGAGAATTCAACCTAAAGTTGATGTGAATCCTGGAAAGGATAGAAAGGAAATTGGATAAGGAGAGTGACTCCATTAAATCAGAAATCCACAGGTCCCCTGATGAAAAGAGAAAATCAAGGAGTGTTGGCAGACACTGTCATCACTCCCAAGGACACTCCAAGAATAGGGCACACAGTAGTTCAAGCCCATCTCCTACCAGAAAACACAAGAGATCTGGAGATGATGAACTGAAGGGTGAAATGAACAAGATTAAGCCTCCTATGTTTGATGGAGAGCACAAGAAGGAGGAAGGTGTCGAGACATGGCTTCTTGGCATGAGGGAATATTTCCAACTATAAAATCATTCCTCTCATGCAGAAGGAATAATTGCAATGTATTAACTGAAAGGAAAGGCATCCATGTGGTGGGATCAACTTGTGCAGGTGCGACACATTAAAGAGAAAAATGTTACTTGGGAGGAATTCAAGTAGTATTTCGAAAAGAAATACTTGACTAAGAGATACTATGACAAAAGGATGAAAGAGTTCTTTGAACTCAAGCTGGGTAGCATGTCCATTGATGAATATGAACGAAGGTTTTTGGAATTGATGAAGTACATTCCTTTCATCAAGGATGAGACTGTCAAAATTCAAAGGTATCTGGGTGGACTGCCATCTTCCATCGGAGACAAGATCTAGTATGATGACCCTAAGACTATGGAAGAAACCATAAGGAGAGAAAAATGCTTATATGAGCAACAAAGTGAAAAGCCTACTTTCTGAAAGGCTTGGGAAGATAAGAAGAGATTCAAGATGGATCAGAGGAAGAAGGGAACTAAGCCATCCTTTTTCAGAAACAATCCTCAAGGACAACCATCTTTTAAAGAGCCCAAGAAGGCCGAAGTAGGTGGGCAAATTCCAAGACAGTAACCTATGGAATGTTGGGGTTGTAAAGGAAATCATAAGTATAGAGATTGCCCCCACAAAAATGACAAGGTGAGAGATATCCATAATGTTTAATAGGCAGAAACAATGGAAGACATGGGCAGTAGAATACCAAGGATCTATGCAGCCCTAGACAACAAGCAAGCTTAGTTTCAATCACATATGATTGAAGTGGAAGGTATGATCAACAACCATGCCATTACTATTTTAATTGATTCGGGATCTAGTCATAGTTATATAGATCCTAGAGTGGTGGAAAGTTTGCATTTGCCAAGAAGCAAGCATGGAAAATCTTGGTTAGTGCAACTGGCTACAAGAACCAAAAGAAAAGTTACTGAGTTGGTTAAGTCCTATCCACTGGACATGAATGGACTAAGTACAAGGGCTGAATTGAACATTTTACCTTTAGGTTCCTATGACTGTCTAATTGGGATGGACTGGTTGGACCAGCACCAAGCCATCTTAGACTGTCATAACAAGGAATTCACTTTCCTGGATGAGGAAGGAAATCAGAGAATAATCCAAGGAATTCCCAGAGCAGTTACTGTCAGATAAATCTCAACAATGTAGCTGAAGAAGTGCTACAGGAAAGGCTTCCAAATAATTGCAGCCCATATGGATGAAGTACCTAAGGATAAGGTGTCAAATATTGAATACCATGCAACATTAAAGGATTTTTAAGATGTATTCCAGGAGGTACCAGGACTACCCCCAAAAATAGATATTGACTTCTCTATAAACCTGATGCCTGGAGTAGCTCCAATGTAGAAAAATCCTTCCAAAATGAGTACACCAGAGCTGAAAGAACTGCAATTGCAGCTCGAAGAACTTCTGAAGAAGGGGTACATATGCCTAAGTGTGTCACCTTGGGGTGCCCTAGTCTTTTTCGTGAAGAAGAAATATGGAACGTTGCGGTTGTGCATCGATTTCAGATAGTTGAACAAAGTGACTGTTAAGAACAAGTATCCTTTGCCAAGGATCGATGATCTCTTTGATCAATTGAAGGATGCCAAGATATTTTCAAAAATAGATCTCAGGTCAGGATATCACCAGGTAAGGATAAAGGATGAAGACATCAACAAGACTGGTTTCAGAACAAGGTTTGGTCATTATGAATTCACAGTGGTGCCGTTTGGGTTAACAAATGCACCAGTTGTCTTCATGTGTTTAATGAATGGTGTATTCAGAGAATATATGGACAAGTTTGTCATAGTCTTTTTAGATGACATCCTGGTGTATTCCAAGTCAGAGAAAGAGCATTAAAAACATTCGAGGATGGTGTTGGAAGTGCTAAGAGAGCACCAACTGTATGCCAAATTGAGAAAGTGCTCATTCTATCAAAAGTGGCTCCATTATTTGGGACATATCATTTCAAAAGATGGGATAGCCGTGGATCCTAAGAAGGTAGAAGCCATCAGAGAATGGTCAGCACCGAAGAATGTGACAGAAGTCAGATCTTTTATAGGTCTAGCTATATATTACAGAAGGTTCATTGCGGGGTTCTCAAGGATATCTCACCCCATCACTTCCTTGAAAAGGAAGGAGAACAAATTTCAATGGATAGAAGAATGTGAGAGAAGCTTCCAGCAATTGAAGCAGTTGTTAACCAGTGCTCCAATCCTAAGGATTACATATCCAAATGAAGATTTTGTAGTGTGTACAGACGCATGCAAAGAAGGACTGGGAGGAGTCCTCAACCAAAATGGTTTTGTAAATGTTATAAGTCCAGAAAATTGAAAGAGCATGAAAAGAACTATGCAACTCATGATTTGGAGTTGGCATCCATAGTGCACGCTATAAAGAAATGGAGACATTACCTCATGGGAAAGAGGTTTGAACTGAGGACAGACCATAACAGTCTGAAGTATTTGTTTGATCAACCAACCTTAAATGATAGGCAGAGTAGGTGGTTGTAATTTCTTTGTGAATATGACTTTGATATCAACCATATCAAAGGAAGGGAGAACTGAGTGGCTGATGCACTCAACATAAGAGTGCACAAACTACATGCTACGACCATTAGCATGTATCAAACTGATATTAAAGGAAGGATTTCAGAAGCTGCAAATGCATATTTGCAGTGCATAGAATTGGTAGCAAAGATACAACAAGGTAAGATGCTACAAAAAGTGGAAGATTATAAATTGGAAGCTAATGGAACACTCTTGTACATAAATAGAATTTATGTACCTAATTTCTAAGAATTGATAATTATGATCTTGAAGGAAATGCATAATGTGCCTTATGTTGGGCACTCTGGATATCAGAAAACAGTGGCAGCAGTCAAGAGCCAATACTTTTGGCCATGTATGAATAAAGAAATTGCAGAATACATCGCTATATGTATGGAGTGTCAGAAGGTCAAGGTTGAGCATAGGCACCCAACTGGGTTGCTACAGCCATTTCCCATTCCTAGGTGGAAGTGGGAAGTGGTGACATTGGATTTCATCATAGGCTTACCCAGAACAAGTAAGCAACATGACTCCATCTTAGTGGTGGTGGATAAGCTTACGAAAGCTACTCATTTTATTCCATTAAAGACCACTCACAAGGTAGCTAATGTTGTTGATATCTATATGAGAGAAGTAGCACGATTGCACGGTATTCCCAAGACAATTGTGTTTGACAGAGACCCAAAATTTACTTCAAAGTTCTGGAAGGGGTTATTCAAAGGGTTCAAAACGAATCTGAAATTCAACACTGCTTATCATCCTGAGTCTCATGGGAAAACAGAGAGGGTGAACCAAGTGATAGAAGACATGCTAAGGATGTATGTAATGCAAAAACCATCTAAGTGGGAGGACTACCTACACTTGGTAGAATTTTCCTACAACAATGAGTATCAAGGCTCACTAAAGATAATCCCATTTGAAGCACTATATGGAAGAAAGTGAAACACTCTAATAAGCCGGGGCAACCCAGTAGATAGAGCAATAGTTGGGTCGGAGTTGAATAGTTGGGTCGGAGTTCTCAAGGAAATGGAAGAGAAAATGATGAATATTAAGCATAATTTGAAGGCTTCCCAAGACACGCAGAAGAGTTATGTTGATAACAATATAACCCACAGGGAGTTTAAAGTGGGTGAGCATGTTTTCCTGAAAGTGAAATCCAACATAAGTTCCCTGAAGCTAAGAAATTGTTCCAAGTTGGCGGCCAGATACTGTGGGCCATTTGAAATCCTAGAAAGGATTGGACCAATTGCATATATGATTGCATTGTCTGCATCCATGACTCTACATAATGTGTTTCATGTTTCATTGCTTAAGAAATATATACCTGATGCTAATAATGTTATTGATTGGAATGTGATTCAGGTGGAACAAGACGGCATCTTCCAAGTGCATCTGGTGTGCATATTGGACTCGAAGAGAAAACAACTTAGGAATCGAGCCATAGGGCTTGTAAAGGTCTAATGGACCTAGTACGGTCTCGAGGACACGACATTGGAGCATGAAGATGCTATGCGGGCAGAATACCCACATCTTTTTAAGATTTTGAAAATATTGTTGATGCTGTGTAAATAAGTTGCATTGAGGACAATGAAAAAATAAGGGGAGAGGATTTTAATACCCCAAGGACGAGCCCCAATTGTTTTATGAGTTGTAAAAATGTTTTGTAGGCTGGTGAGCCGAGCAATTATAAGCCGTTAGGCTTATGTGCTAGTAGGCCGAAGAGCCTAGGTGTTAAAGGCTAGGAGCCTATTTTGTACATGTAAATGTTCATCTCATTGATATAAAAACATCACTGCATGTAGACTGACCAAGAAGAAAGAGTGATGGGGGACTAATCTCCACCAGGATGGGTAAGGGAGAGGGGGCTGAAAGGTTGGAAAGAGGGGCTAATCCTAAGGGATTAAGTCCAAGAGAATAACAATTCATTATTATTCCCAAAGCTGACTAGAACGATATGTTTTATCTTAAGTTCCTGGAAAGGGAACGAATGCTAAGTGGAGTGCATGCAGCTCCAGGAAGACAGGTGTCGACCTGGGTGCATGTAGTTAAAGCTGGAGAGTCATCTCGCGTTGGGGGTTTGCGTCCCATCCTTCCCTCCTTCGTCTAACCCGTTTGGCCTATACGACGACCTCTGCATCCTCACACACCCATTCAAGCACACACACTCACTCACGCACTGACCAAGCCTGCATCATCCATTTCTGCCATTGCTGAACTGTGACCATTTTTGCACCTCTATAAATTACTGAGTCGCCCATTTCCTTACTCGATTTAGCTATTGTGCTGGAAGAAGTGGATTTTGAAGCCCATGGTTGAAGAAGCAGGTTGTTAGGCCTGTGAGAAAATCTCTCCAGGTGAGAGAGTGTGTTGAGGAGGTGATTTCTCCTGGAAGGATTCCCGTATATGCTACAGAGCTCTGAGAATTCTAGTCTGACCTGTTGCTAAATTCCAAGGAAAGGGAGGTGGAGCATCCGATGGACTGTGTGACAGTGAAGGTGTATACTCCTGGGGTGGGACGGGCATGTGGGGAATGAGAGTCTGTGAGAAGTGGGCGTAAGTGGCTCCTGGGAGAGAATCCTTCCTCTTAACTTTGTGACTTTCCTATTGACCTTGCCTAGCCTAGGAATCCCTTGCCCGGTGGAGTTTAGTCCCAGCTTGGGGGTGACCTACTGCTGAGAGTGATAGGTAGTGCAGTCTAAGACTGGGAGGTTCATGGAAGGTCTGGACCCAGTTGGTGGTTTTACTCTAGTTAAAAGATAAGTATCATTTATGTGCTTAATTATAGATGTATGCATGTCTATGATTCTTCAATGTTATCATGTATTCCATTGCATGTATGAATTACTGTTAGTTCCATTTGAGTTTGTATGGTAGCAATAACTCTGT
>ML781643.1:149324-184204 GCA_009831015.1 Picea engelmannii | reverse complement strand
ATGTATATATGTATATATGTATATATACATATATACATATACATATACATATACATATACATATACATATGTTCTACCATGGCGTTTCCCCAGAGGTGGTTTTTTTTGTTAGGGAATGCTACAAATTGGTATCAGAGCTAGTCTGTAGAAGACAAGGTGTTTGAGGTGGTGTTTCCCTGGCGGTGGTGTTGTTTGTCAGGGAACGCTACACTTCATCATGATCACCTTGTAGTCTACAATTATTCTCCTTCAGCTGTGCATTCTCTTTCTTGATGTGTCTATCTAATACTTTATGCTCCTCTACTTCTTGCTTCAACTCTTCATTCTGTTTTGTAAGCTTTTTAACTTTTAATTCCAACTGATGTTTGGTTAGAGAGATGACTAGTTCATGTGATGCTTTCTTTGTTATCTCTTCCCTAGATTCAAATTCTCTCCTTAAGTCCTTTAGTGTCTCTGTCACTAATTCCTCATGTTCACTAATAGTTGTCACATACATCTCATCTTGCTCTGGTGAAGTTGGAATGTCCAATGGATCTTATGCAAAAGAAGGGACATGAGGAATTGTCCCCTGCTTAACCATACTCCGGGTGGTTCTTCGTCATGGACCCGAGACTTCCTCGTGTGTGCTAACAGGAACATAATTTTCCTCCTTAAATAATCTCCTCTTCTTTGTTTTAAGCTCATAAATGGGTATTGGAATTTGTTTGTCTTGTGCCTTCTTTATTTTTTTTCTAGAGGACTTAGGTGGGGAGAATGGAACTTGTTTTGTTTGTGCACTCCTTGTCTTTCTATCAGGGGGCCTGGATGTAGGGGCTGGAAATTTCTCCTATGGTGTACTCCTTGTATTCCTACTTTGATTGTACTATAGTAATCCCCTCATTGACTTTGAATTTCCTCTTCCTTTTGACTCTCAATTCAGGGGTCTTTTATGCTTCTCCACCCTTCTCTTTAGGAAACTCAATAATTACTTCTAGAGTGTTCTATTCAGTTTCCCTAACCTACTCCTGAGGTATTTCAAAAATTGCTTATGGGACAGTGTCTGCAACCTCTCGAGCATCACTACCAGACCTCTGTTTCTTCCTCTCTTTCACACTAATTTGTGTTTTACTTTTACTGGATAAGTCTGGGCGAATTTTCTTGGTGTTGGATGATTGTTCCACCATAAGTGCAGGTTGTTCTCCTAAAACTATTGTCTTTCCTTTATCCAATTTACTTGCAGATTGTGGTGAAGTAGGGCCAACATGATCGATTTTATTACTAGATTTATCTCCTTTCTTTCTGCTATCTCCCTTCTTCCTATATGACCCTTTACTATGTTCCCCTGTTGCACTCCCTTCTATAGACTTAGAAATATCTTGAGAAAATTTTTCTGTAAGGAATTTGTTCCAACTACTGTCTCGTTTTCTCAATTCATGGACAACCAAGATTTTCATTAGCCCATGGTGGTAGAGACTAGTTTTGGGCTTCTTAGATACAGAATTAGTCCCCCTCACCATCTTGGTTAGACTCATCTAAAAGAAATGGAGAAAGTCTATGTGTGGGCCTCCTTCAAAATTAAATAAAAGACTTAAATCATAAAGAAAGGTTATTGCATACATCTCTTCACAAGTTAAAAATCTTTGTAAGAAGATGAGAATTGTCCAATATTCTTCATTGATACAGATTCTGGAGATACCTTTTGTCCAATCGGGGTCGAGGTGTTCATGCTTCAAGAATTTTTGACATAGGCTCCTGTCAATGATGATGCCTTTGAAATACTTCTCTCTAATGGAAGGTAACTCGGTCGCCTCTTCTATGGTGGCTTCAGTGATCGTTAGTTTTAGGTCCCCCAACTGAATTCTCTCTCCATCATAAGTCTGGGCGAATGCACGAGATACCCCCTCATGATGTCCTCTGAATTTTTCTAAGAAGGGGACCCAACTGACCCTTTCAAATTTTTCTTTGCAAGATTGATACTCCTGTTTTTCTCTGTACATATGGAACACTGGTTCATGCCTGTCAACCCCCATGCCGTCTTAAAGACAGGTTTTAAAACAAGTATGGGTGACAGAATTTGGGTGAGGGTTTGGTACTGGATGTAAAATGACGAGAACAGGGTGATGGAAGTAGAGTAACGAGACAGTAGGAGTGGATAGAGTGGTGTATAGTAGGAAGGGGTTAATTAACGCTCATCTGGATGGAAAAGGCATCCAAAAGAGCATATCTAATGAAAATGAGAAGACAACGAGCAATTATTGGAAATGATAGAGAGGTAAGGAAGGAGTCAGAAATAATGCCTAAGAATTGTGTTCACAGATAAGGTAACGATCATACCCATGAGTAGCGTCACATACCATTCTTACCAAATTTCGCAATGATTACGACGATTGTGGGTGATGTAACCAAAATTCACCATTGGGTAGCATTCGACCTCATAAGTTTGAACAATGTGAGTTCATAGAAGGTGGCATAATTGTAATATCCCCAAGGACGATCCCCAGTTGTATTATGAATTGTAAACATGTTTTGTAGGCTAGTGAGCCAAGCAATTATAAGTTGACATGCTTATGTGTTAGTAGGCTAAAGAGTCTAGGTGTTAAATGCCAGGAGCCTGTTTTGTACATGTAAATGTTCATATTATTAATATAAAAACATTATTTCTTGTAGACCGACAATGATAAAAGAGAATGGGGGACTAAGCTCCACTAGGCTGGGTAAGGGAGAGGGGTCTGAGAGGTTGGAAAGAAGGGCTAAGACAAAGGTCTTAAGTCCAAGAGAATAATAATTTATTATTATTCCAAAAGTTGTTTAAAAGGATATGATTTTATCCTAAGTTCCTGGGGAAGGACAGGTGACTTCCAAAAGGAAGGAACATGCATCATGAGAAACAGGTGTCAGCTTAGGCACATGCATACTTAAGGGGGGGAAGTATGCACTCATGCGGGGGGACGAAGGCACTCACACATAGGAACTCACTCACGCAGGGAGGCTCACGCACATACAATTTTAGCTCTCATGCTTTCATCATCTTCGCTATGTTAGACCAGTCTACCCCATCTCTCCTCAAGAAGTTCACTCACGCACTGAGCAAGCATGTAGCCATCCATTTTCACCATTGCTGAACCTGTGACCATTTTGCACCTCTGTAATTTAATAAGTTGTTCCTTGCCTTACCTGACTTAGCTATTGTGGTTTGAAGAGGCGGGTTGCCAAGCCCATGGTTGAAGAAGCAGGTTCCCAGGCCTATGAGCAAGTCTCTCCAGGTGAGAAAGTGTGCCGAGGAGGTGAGTTCTCCTAGAGGGAGTCTCGTAGTTGCTACAAATATTTGATAATTTTGGTTCGACCTGTTGCTGAAGCCCAAGGTAAGGGAAGTGGAGGTGCCGATGGACTATGTGACAGTGAAGTTGTATACTCCTAGGGTGGGACAGGCATGTGGGGAATGAGAGTCTGTGAGAAGTGGGCATAAGTGGCTCTTGGGAGAGAATCCTTCCTCATAAATTGTGTGACTTTCCTATTGACCTTGCCTAGCCCGGTGGAGTTTAGTCCCAACTCATGGGTGACCCACTGCTGAGAGTGATGAGCAGTATGGTCTAAGGCTGGGAGGTTTGTGGAAGGTCTGCATGCAGTTGGTGGTTTTACTCCAGTTAAAAGATAAGTATCATTTATGTGCTTAATCATGTATGTTATGCATGTCTGTGATTCTTGAAATATTATCATGTGTTCTGTTGCATGTAGGAATTATTGTCAATTCCATTTGAGTCTGTATGGTAGCAGTAACTCTGTGTTATTTGTTTTAAATTCATTGGAAATGCATGTTATATATATATATATATATATATATATATGTATGTATGTATGTATGTATGTATGTTCCTCTGTGGCACTGCCCGACCTGTTGATGGTCGACGACATCTACAAATTGGTATTAGAGATAATTTGTAGAAGACAAGGTATTTGGGTAGAGTTGTCCGACAGTGGTTGTTGATGGTCGAAGATGTTACAAATTGGTATTAGAGCTAGTTTGTAGAAGACAAGGTATTTGGGAAGCGTTTCCCGACAATGGTTGTTGATGGTAGGGGATGTTACAAATTGGTATCAAAGACATGGTTTCAACACTGAGCCTGGATGGGCTGGATAAGTGGTCATTGGAGCCAAGGTTTCAGAGAGATATGGTGCCAGGAGGTTACCTTGGCCTTGTTATGAAGCTCAGGAGGTCTTGCAGTATTATAAAACCATGACAGGCGTGGTATTGGACTGCAGAGAAATGTTGGCCATAGGATCTATTCGGGAGAAGAGGAATCCTTCACGACCGTGAGATCTGGAGATAGTGCAGGAGGGTTATCTTGGAATCCTTTCGGACTTTGTGACTTCGGTGAAGTAAACTGCAAAAACAAGAGAAGGACTGAAGCTTGAAGCTCCGAAGTCCAAGACGATATATACACCATAGATCTGGGGAGAATCCTTAATGTTGGATCAAGCCAAGTTAAAAGGGGAAAATGAAGTGGTGAAGGGAGAAATCCCCCAAAGATCCAAAGTTTGAAGTTAATCCGGACCGTCTATCAAGAGGGGCACGTGTCAGCAGATTGGCTTGTTCATGGTTCAACGTTCGGGAGAATTAGTGTGTGTGGAGGTGAGAACTCCTGAAGCCCGAAGCTCCGAAGCCCCGAAGAGCCGAAGTAGTGAGTCATGATGACGTCACCTGGAGGTGACATGGATATCTCTTATGCCTACCACGTGTCCCTACTTGGAATGTTGACAGCTGTACTATGTGAACCGGAGGGTAAAAGAATCCTGAAATTCAAAATTCGGGAGACTGGAAGGAAGCAGGCGTAAAAACTTTCGAAGCCCAAAATTCCAGAGTAACATGGAATGATGATGTCATCAGGAATGACGTGGACCCATGGGATGTGTTCCACATGTTAGTGGGTTTTAGACCTGCCAAAAATTGAAATTTCATTTGGAATGTGACCTGTGTCACCTGTCTGAGTGGGACATGTGTGCATTTATAATGTTTCACCACATGGACCTCCTCTCAAATATGGGCGGTGGAGCCTTGATGGTCAAAGTGGCGCATGGCACCAATTGCTACAGTCTGAAGACTGGAATCTCCAGAAGGATTGTGCTATGTTATGCAGTGAGGGACCCCCCACCATTAAAAGCGGAAAGGTAAGGGGGGTGTAGAATAAGTTGCGAGCCGTCGATCTGAGCGCTGATAATCATGACCGATGAGACTTGTGTGAAGATTAATGACTATACGACAATAGTCATATCCACGTGCTGAGGGTTATATTGCATCTCAACCGTTAGTTGTTTATGAATAGTGGACTGTAGATCCACTCCCTGCACTTTGTGAATTCACCCATTCGACATTCTGGGGAGTTACAATGACTTGGGTTAGGAACTTCTGAATCCTAGAGGCCCGAAATCCCGAGTAAGCGTCTATCTATTTAGTGCTTGGCCACATCCCGTGGCCGCATGGATTGGGGGCTAAGAGAAAGGGGCTAGTGCTCGAAAATTATTGCAGAACAGAGCAGAGCTCAGAAAGAAAATATCCGCGAGGATTCTTGATTGCTCAAGAACTGTATAATGAAATCTAAAAGTTTTCTTGAGTCAGATTGGTTTATGAATACTGTGGAATCTGTTAAGGAATGATGACTTGACAAATTTTAGTTGACTGCACACTGTGTTTGCAGAGTCAATGATTGTCATAACTGAACTGAATTGTCATTGAGTGTAGAGAAATGGAGGAGGCACTAAATGATTCCAGTTCAGAGAATTAAGCTAGAGGAATGGATGTCCATTTGGGAGTTGAAGGATCAAACTCCAATGGGCAGGGAGAAGAGATAGATAAGGAAGGAAACATGATGAAAATCATTGAAATATTGTAGAAAGATGTACAGAATCATTGAGCAGATAATAGAAATATCATCAAAGCTAGGGATCAACAAGGAGAGTTCAACATAAAGTTGACACAGATCCTAGAAAGTATAGAAAGGAAATTGGATAAGGAGAGTGACTCCAGTAAATCAGGAAGCCACAGGTCCCCCTGATGCGAAGAAAAAATCAAGGAGTATTGGTAGACACCATCATCACTCCCAAGGACACTCCAAGAGGAGGCCACATAGTAGTTTAATCCCATCTCCTACTAGAAAGCACATGAGATATGAAGTGGATGAGATGAACAGGGAAATGAACAAGATTAAGCCTCCTACGTTTGGTGGAGAGCACAAGAAGGAGGAAGATGCTGAGACATGGATGCTTGGCATGAGGAAATATTTCCAACTGCATAATTATTCCTCTCATGCAGAAGGAAGAATTGCAATGTATCAACTGAAAGGAAAGGCATCCATGTGGTGGGATCAACTTGTGCAGGTGCGACACATTAAAGAGAAAAATGTTACTTGGAAGGAATTTAGGAAGTATTTCGAAAAGAAATACTTTACTAATAAATACTATGATAGAAAGATGAAAGATTTATTTGAACTCAAGATGGGAAGCATGATAATAGATGAGTATGAAAGAATATTCCTAGAGTTGTTGAAGTATGTTCCTTTCATCAAATATGAGACTGTCAAAATGCAAAGGTATGTGAGTGGACTACCGTCTCCCATCAGTGACAAGATCCAATATGATGATCCTAAAACTATGGAAGAAACTATAAGGAGAGAAAAATGCTTATATGAGCAGCAAAGAGAAGGGCCCACTTTCCAGAAGGCTTGGGAAGACAAGAAGAAATTCAAGACAGATCATAGGAAGAAGGGAGCTAAGCCATCCTCTTTCAGAAATAGCCCTCAAGGACAGCTAGTTTTTAGAGAGCCCAAGAAGGCTGAAGTAGCTGGGAAAATGACAAGACAACCACCTATGGAATGTTGGGGTTGAAAAGGAAATCATAGGTACAGAGATTGCCCGCACAAAAATTACAAAGTGAGATTTGTCCACAATGTTCAGCAAGTAGAAACAGTGGAGGACATGGGCAGTAGAATACCAAGGATCTATGCCGCCTTGAACAACAAACAAGCTGAGTTTCAATCACACATGATTGAAGTTGAAGGTATGATCAATAACCATACCTTTACTATTTTAATTGATTAAGGGGCTAGTCATAGTTATATAGATCCTAGAATGGAGGAGGGTTTTCATTTTCCAAGAAACAAGCATGGAAAATATTGGTTAGTGCAGTTGGCTATAGGAGCCAAAAGAAAAGTTACTGAGTTGGTTAAGTCATGTCCAGTGGACATGAACGGGGTGAGAACAAAGGATGAATTGAACATCTTACATTTAGGTTCCTATGACTCTCTAATTGGGATGGATTGGTTGGACCAACACCATGCCATATTAGACTGTTGCAACAAGGCATTCACTTTCCTAGATGAGGAAGGAAATCAGAGAATAGTCCAAGGAATTCCCATAAAAGTTGCTATCAAAGAAATCTCAGCAATGCAGCTGAAGAAGTGCTACAGGAAAGGCTTCCAAATATTTGCAGCTCATATGGATGAAGCACCTATGGATAAGGTGTCAAATGTTGAAGACCATGTAGTATTAAAATATTTTGAGGATGTAATCCAGGAGGTACCTGAACTACCTCCGAAGAGGGATATTGACTTCTCTATAAACCTAATGCTCGGAGAAACTCCAGTATCAAAAACTCCGTACAGAATGAGTACACCAGAGCTGAAAGAAATGCAATTGCATCTTGAATAACTTCTGAAGAAGGGGTATATACGCCCAAGTGTGTCTGATGCAGTCCCCCTACCTCAGCAGGGTCTGCGACCTCCTGGTCACTGGATCGTTCCCACTTGATGAGCCGAAATGGCTCTTTGGTTCCCTGTTGGAACCTCTGTTAAATGAATCCACAGGTCCTCTTTCCCTTTTGTGCAGGTCCTGCAAAGACCCACGACTAACTCTATGCTCTCTAGTGCTGATTCAAAATAGTGTGAGAGCTAGCCCTTAGGCTAGGCCCCACCTCCATGCGATCACCACCTGTGACCACTGGCTGATCCCATAGGGCATTTTTCACATTTCACAACCTCGGGGATGTGGGTATGAAACCCCCAAGCACTCCAAACCCTGAAATCTGATTTCTCAGATCTACGGTCCAGATCTGCCACTTGATCAATGACCAAGATTAAATACCAACAATTTCTTTTAGGATTTTGCGAAGTCTTCACCTCCCAACTCCTGGTGACTTCCTGATCTCTACCACGTGTCCTCCAAAATGGACGTTTCTGATCCTTTCACAAAATATCCTTTCATGGTTTTGGCCCAGTTTTCTCCTTCATTTTCCCGGTGCCAAAATGCTGACCAACAACCACGTGTCCCCTCTGATGGATGGTTGTGACCCTTAATCATGATCAATGGTCGTGATCATTTCGGGATGATCAATGGCCATGATAAAATTCTGACATTATTCCTTTTGATAATTTGGGACAATTTTCACCCTTGATATCCTGGTAAACAAATCCCCGGTGGCTTCTGGATCTTTGCGACACATCGCTCCCGATCCAACGATCAAAATGATTTCGAGATTTTTGTTTCGGGACATTTGACGAGTCCTCTCTCCTCTGTTGTTATGAGGGTTCAACCTTGTGCACTTTCTCCTGGATCTGAAGGCTATCGATCCTTGGTGCTTGATATGATGGTTTAGATATGATCTCTTATGCACTCTTCACCTACTATCTGGACGTAGGCTCCAATGGTCCAGATCTCTTCTTTTGCAACTGATCTAACGGTTGTCGGTACTCCTCCTCCTGATCTTGCACTGCTTGGACCTCAGTGGTCTCTGTCCCTTTCTCTAATTGAAGGGATGGAAGTGCCCTCCTCAGCAACTTCCTCTACAACTTCTTGCTCAAGCACACCTTGCTGAGCCTACAGGTTATTCAGTAACTCTGTAAGTGTCTTTCTCCTGGACACTTCTTTGCACATGCTCGATGCCCTCCTCACAGAGCTCTACAAAACCTTCAGTGATTTTGTATTCTCTGTGCTCTCCTCTACACAGTATTACCTCCAAGGTGTTCAACAACCTTAAGGATTCTCCCAGAGTCTAAGACTTCCTCTGGTGCGCCCTCCTGGCATGTCTTTGCCTGAATTCCGTAGAACTCAGAAGTGCACTCCTGCACTGGCTTACAGAACCCTCAGTATTTTGTCATGCAACCTCTTGCATGAAGCCACAAAGAACCCAGACCTGGAATCAAATAACTCAAAGAAAGATAGAGAAGTCTATCTATCTCCTGCATATGAAACCTAACATGCATCTACAACATATAAATGAACGCATACATAGCATTCATGAAAGACACATAAACACACACACTCATATGCAAGAAAAAATGCTTTGTATTAACATAAATGTCTTATTACAATGTGTTCGAGCTCATACTGCAACAGAGTCTTGGCTCTCTCCTCTTCTCTCAAATCTATATATCTCAAATCTATATTCCTTACTCTCGCCAAACTCTTTCAAAAATAAGATGCTAAGATCTTTTACAAAGAGGGGCTCCTCGAGCCCTTCCCTCCAACTCATCAACTCTCATAAATTACATTGAATTACATTCAATGAGCCATTCCTAATCCGAATCAAATCTAGATCCCCATCAACCTGTCATCCATTAAAGGCGACTCTAACTACAACTTGATCAAAGGCATGACTTGGCTCTACCAACCTTACAAACATTTAATTACATTTTTAAAATTTTGAAAAAATGAGAGGGCGATGCCTCTCTCCTCCATGGATGCGCTCTTTGATGTGTTGTCTAGATGGTGCATTGCTGGATAGGAGCGATGCTCCTGCATCATGCTCCACTGTTGTGAAAAATTCATGATCTCCTGCTCATGAGTTTCCCAGCTCGGCTGTTGAAATCCAGCAGGATCCCAAACGGTTCTCTGGAGTTGTCCATCTGCTCCATTTCCTTGCTGCTATTGTTGCTTCCTTGCTGCTATGGTAGGATTACTTCTTCTTAGCTTCTCCTTGCTGGAAGATTATTCTTTCGACCTCAACATCATCCTTTTGATTCCCTCAATTACCTCGTCCAACTGCTCCAGTGGTTGGCTCTCTTTATGCAGTCTCCTCAGCTGCACTTCTTCCCTGCAAATGGGTAGATCAATTAGATCTCTCATGCTGCCTTATTCATCTCTTGTGGCCTTGAATTGCCACTCTGCTACAAAATTTAGTTATGCAGTCCCTTCACTGAGCTGCTGCTACTCATCTTCTTTTTCTGACAACTTTGCTTCTGCCATTTCTTCTGCTGGTTCAACTCCAGCTTCCTCCAGCTGCTCCCCAGACTGGAATTCTGCTCCATCTTCTACTGCAGACCTCGGTGCCACAGTCTCCATTTGTTCAGCCTCCCAGCTGAAATTTCTGAGTAGTTCCAACAAATGCTCCTCTCCTGAAATAATGACTGTCTCCTTGCATCCATGTGTTGGTTCTAGATGGTCTAACCAATCCTCCAACATCCTCAATTCCATCTCCCACAGAGTGAGAAAATCATCTGCATGCTCCTCTTCTGCTGGGGCATATTTTGATGTTTGCTCCATTTATTTTTTCTCTTTGACAGTCACAACTGGTTGTCTTTCCTCTGCAACACGTGTGATAAAGTCTACTCGGCTAGTTGGTAGGAATACCCAAATTCCCCCAATCATTAGAATTCTCTTCTGATCCTTATCTTGGATGATAAAAGTTTTTAACTTCTCATCATATTCGTTCATATGGTTTGCAAACCCATATGAATCTTTGCCTATCAACGCTTCTTGCTGACGTGAACTCTCAACAGATCTCATCTTTCCTCCCTTGCCCTCATGGAAAATTGGGATTTCTGCCCTGCTCACCTGACAGTCTATGAGATCAACTGATCCCATATCTATCAGCGCTCCTCATTGATCTGAACCCATATCTAATATCATGAGACCCTCACATAGTCTCATCTCACATCCCTTACCTAACTGGTAATCTGGACTTCCTTCTTCGATGATGACCTGGTAGTTTATGAGATTGATTGATCTCATCTTCTCCTCATTCTCACTGATATTCTTCCCAGCTTCTGGCTCACAGATGTGAACCTCTTTCTATTCATCTCTGAGGCACTCAACATTCCTCAGCCATATCTTCAACAACCTTCATTGTCCCCTGGTCAACAATTCCTTGACTCCCCACTTCACCTTCCTCCTAATGGGCCATTCATATACCCAACATGTTCTTGCACCCTGTTGTATTTTCAAGGCAAGATGTTCCATTCTTGTTCTTATCTCGGCAAGTTATTTATCTTTCTCTGCACTGCTGCTATGCTGGTGGCCCTTATCTTGATCACGCTTATGGCCTTCAGTAGCCATCTCTACCTTTCATCTTCCCTCCTAGAAAACTTATGGATTAATCTACGCCTGAGAGCATCCCCATATTCTCATAGCTCTCCTGGTTGTTTTAAAAATCGTGTTGCACACCTTGCAACAACCTCCTCACAGAATGTCGATATTCTTCCTTTCTTCACCTGCTTTCCACAGGAAAATCCTTGCTTTGATACCACTTGATGGTATCATACTATCTCCTGTATCTCCTGCCTGCTATCCAAAAACAAATATAATAGTTTTCTTATGTTCCCTTTTTGCCTCCCTCTGCCTGTAGTCTACAGATAGAAAGTGGCTCTGATACCACTTGATGGTATCATACTATCATCTTCATCATCTTTGCCTACATAAATCAATTATGTTCAGGCTTTGATACCACTTGATGCAATCCCCCTACCTCAGCAGGGTCCACGACCTCCCGGTCACTGGATCGTTCCCACTTGATGAGCCGAAATGGTTCTCTGGTTCCCTGTTGGAACCTATGTTAAATGAATCCACAGGTCCTGTTTCCCTTTTGTGTAGGTCCTACAAAGGCCCATAACTAACTCTGCACTCTCTGGCGCTGATTCAAAATAGTGTGAGCACTAGCCCTCAGGCTAGGCCCCACCTCCATGCGACCACCACCTGTGACTACTGGCTGAGCCCATAGGGTGTTTTTTGCATTTCGTGACCTCAGGGATGCGAGTATGAAACCCCGAAACACTCCAAACCCCAAAATCCGATTTCTCAGGTATACGGTCCAGATCTGCCACTTGATCAATGGCCAAGATTAAATCCTAGTGATTTCTTTCGGGATTTTGCGGAGTGTTCACCTTCCAACTCTTGGCGACTTCCTGATCTCTGCCACACGTCCTCCAAAATGGATGATTCTGATCCTTTTGTGGTTTTGGCCTGGTTTTCTCCTTCGTTTTCCCGGTGCCGAAACACCGACCAACAACCATGTGTCCCCTCTGATGGATGGTTGTGACCCTTAATCACGATCAACGGTCATGATCATTTTGGGATGATCAATGACCATGATCAAATTACATAATTCTTCCTTTCGACAATTTGGGAGAGTTTTCACTCTCAATCTCCTGGTAAACAAATCCCTGGTGGCTTCTGGATCTTCTCCATGAGTCACTCCCGATCCAATGGTCAAAATGATTTCAAGATTTTCATTTGGGGACTTCTGACGAGTCCTCTCTCCTCTGTTGTTACGAGGGTTCAACCTCGTGCACTTTCTCCTGGATCCGACGGCTATCGATCCTCGGTGCTTGATCTGACGGTTCATATCTGATCTCTTATGCACTCTCCTCCTGCTATCTGGACGTAGGCTCCAACGGTCCATATCTCCTATTCCGCAACTGATCTAATGGTTTCCGACGCTCCTCCTCCTGAGATTTTACTGCTCGGACCTCAATGGTCTCTATCCCTTTCTCTAATTGAAGGGATGGAAGTGCCCTCCTCTACAACTTCCTTTGCAAATTCCTGCTCAAGCACACCTTGCTGAGACTACAAGTTATTCAGTAACTCTGTAAGTGTCTCTCTCTTGGACACTTCTTTGCACACGCTCAATGCCCTCCTGGCAAAGCTCTACAGAACTTTCAACGATTTTGTATTCTCTGTGCCCTCCTCTGCATAGTCTTGCCTCCAAGGTTTTTAACAACCTTGAGGCTTCTCCCTGAGTCTAAGACTTCCTCTGGTGCACCCTCTTGGCACATCTTTGCCTGAATTCCACAGAACACTGAAGTGCACTCCTGCACTGGCTTATAGAATCCTCAGTATTCTGTCATGCAACCTCTTGCATGAAGCCACAAATAACCCAGACTTGGAATCAAAGAAATCACAGACTGATAGAGAAGTCTATCTATAAACTGCATATGAAACCTAACACACATCTACAACATATAAATGAACACATACATAGCATTCATGAAAGACACATAAACAAACACACTCATATGCAGGAAACACTGCTCCGTATTAACATAAATGCCTGATTGCAATGTGTTTGAGCTCAGACTGCGACAAAGTCTCGGCTCTCTTCTCTTCTCTCAAATATATATTCCTTACTCTCGCCGAACTCCAAAAATAAGACGCTAAGATATTTTACAAAGAGGGGATCCTCGAGTGCTTCCCTCCAACTCACCAACTCTCATAAATTACATTGAATTACATTCAATGGGCCATCTAATCCAAATTGGATCTAGATCCCCATAAACCTGTCAGAAATTAAAGGAGACTCTAACTACAGCCTGCTCAAAGGCATGACTTGGCTCTACCAGCCTTACAAACATTTAATTACATTTTTTAAATTTTGAGAAAATGAGAGGGCGATGCCTCTCTCCTCCATGGATGCGTGCTTTGATGTGCTATCTAGCTGGCGCGTTGCTGGATTGGAGCGATGCTCCTACATCAGTGTCACCTTGGGGTGCCACGATATTGTTCATGAAAAATAAATATGGGACGTTGATATTGTGCATCAATTTCAGACAGTTGAACAAAGTGACTATTAAGAACAAGTATCCTTTGCCAAGGATCGAGGATCTCTTTGATCAATTGAAGGATGACAAGATATTTTCAAAAATAGATGTTAGGTCAGGGTACCACCAGGTAAGGATAAAGGATGAAGACATCAGCAAGACCACCTTCAGAACAAGGTATGGTCATTATGAATTCACAGTGGTGCCATTTGGGTTATCAAATGCACCCATTGTTTTCATGTGCCTAATGAATGGTGTATTCAGAGAACATCTAGACAAGTTTGTCATAGTATTTTTGGATGACATCCTGGTATATTCCAAGTCGGAGGATGATCATGAAAACCATCTCAGGATGGTGTTGCAAGTGCTAAGAGAGAACCAAATCTATGCCAAATTGAGCAAGTGCTCATTCTATCAAAATAAGATCCATTATTTGGGACATATCATTTCAAAGGATGGGATAGTCGCGGATCCTAAGAATATAGAATCCATCAAAGAATGGTCAGCACCAAAAAATGTGATAGAAGTTAGATCCTTTATGGTTCTAGATGGCTATTACAGAAGTTTCATTGCATGGTTCTCAAGGATATCTCACCCCATCACTTCGTTGCAAAGGAAGGAGAAGAAATTTCAATGGACAGAAGAATGTGAGAGAAGCTTCCAGCAATTGAAGCAACTGTCGAGCAGTGCTCCAATATTGAGGATTGCAAATCCAAATGAAGATTTTGTAGTGTGTACAGATGCATGCAAATAAGGACTGGGAGGAGTCCTCATCCATAATGGGTTTGTAATATGTTATGAGACATTACCTCATGGAAAAGAGGTTTGAACTGAGGATAGACCATAACGGTCTGAAGTATTTGTTGATCAACCAACCTTAAATGCTAGGAAAAGTAGATGGTCGGAATTCCTTTGTGAGTATGACTTTGATATCAAGCATATTAAAGGAAAGGAGAAAAAAGTGGTTGATGCACTCAACAGAAGAGTGCATGAACTACTTTCTATGACCATTAGCATGTACCAAAGTGATATTAAAGGCAGAATTTCGGAAGATGCAAATGAAGATTTGTAGTACATGGAATTGGTAGAAAAGTTACAACAAGGTAAGATGGTATAGAAAGTGGAAGATTATAAATTGGAAGTTGATGGAACACTTATGTACAAAAACATAATTTATGTACCTAATTTCCAGGAATTGAGAATAATGATCTTGAAATAAATGCATAACGTGGCTTATGCTGGGCACCCTGGATATCAGAAAACAATGGAAACAGTCAAGAGCCATTACTTTTGTCCAGGTATGAAGAAGGAAATTGCAGAATACATTGCCATATGTATGGAGTGTCAGAAGTTCAAGGCTGAGCATAGGCACTCAGTTGGGTTGCTACAACCATTACGCATTCCGGGGTGGAAGTGGGAAGTGGTGACAATGGATTTCATCACATGATTATCCAGAACAAATAAGAAACATGATTCCATCATGGTGGTGGTAGAAAAGCTTACGAAATATGCCCATTTTATTCCATTGAAGACTACCCACAAGGAAACTAATGTTGCCAATATCTATTTGAGGGAAGTAGCACTATTGCACGATATTCCCAAGACAATTGTGTCTGATAGAGACTCAAAATTTACCTCAAAGTTCTGGAAGGGGTTATTCAAAGGGTTCATAACTAATTTGAACTTCAACACTGCTTATCATCCTAAGTCTGATGGGTAGACATAGAGGGTGAACCAAGTGATAAAATTTATGCTAAGGATGTATGTGATGTACAAACCATCTAAATGGGAAGACTACCTACACTTGGTAGAGTTTTCCTACAACAATGGGTATCAAGTGTCACTGAAGATGAGCCCATTTGAATCACTTTATGGAAGAAAGTGCAACACACCAATAAGCTGGGACAACCCAGCTGATAAGGTAGTGGTTGGGCTAGAGTTGCTCAAGGAAATGGAAGAGAAAATGCTGAAGATTAAGAAGAATTTAAAGGCTTCCCAAGACAGGCAGAAAATTTATGATGATAAGAATAGGACCCATAGGGAGTTTAAAGTGGGTGATCATGTTTTCTTGAAAGTGAAAGACAACAAAATTTCTCTGAAGCTGGGAAATTGTTCCAAGTTGGCAGCCAAATATTGTGGGCCATTTGAAATCCTAGAAAGGATTGGACCAGTTGCATATATGCTTGCATTTCCTGCATTCATGACTGTACATAATGTGTTTCATGTTTCATTTCTTAAGAAATATATACCTAATGCTAATCATGTTATTGATTGGAATGTGATTCAGGTGGAGAAAGAAGGTGTCTTGCAAGTGCATCTGGTGCGCATATTTCTGGGATGGAGCCATAGGGATTGTAAAGGTCCAGTGGAACTGGTACGGTCCTGAGGACATGACATGGGAGCATGAGGATGCTATGTGGGCTGAATACCCACATCTTTTTCAAGATTTTAAAAATCTTGTTGATGCTGTGTAAATGAGTTGCATCGAAGACAGTGAAAAAATAAGGGGAGGGGATTGTAATATCCCCAAGGATGAGCCCCAGTTGTATTATGAATTGTAAACATGTTCTGTAGGCTGTTGAGTCGAGAAATTATAAGATGGTAGGATTATGTGTTAGTAGGCCGAAGAGCCTAGGTGTTAAAGGGCAAGAGCTTGTTTTGTACATGTAAATGTTCATATTATTAATATAAAAACATCATTGCGTGTAGACCGATCATGATAAAAGAGAATGGGGAAATAATCTCCACTAGGTTGTGTATGGGAGAGTGGGATGAGAGGTTGGAAAGAAGGGCTAAGCCTAAGGGCTTAATTCCAAGAGAATAATAATTTATTATTATTCCAAAAGATGTTTAAAAAGATATGTTTTTATCCTAAGTTCCTAGGGAAGGACAAGTGACTTCCAAAAGGAAGGAACGTGCTTCATGAGTGACAGGTGTCGGCTCAGGAAAATTCAGACTTAAGGGGGGGAATCATGCACTGACACGAGGGGATGAGGGAACTCACGCACAGGGACTCACTCACACAGGGAGGCTCATGCACAAACAATTTTAGATCTCATGCTTTCATCATCTTCGCTATGCTAGACCATTCTTCCCCATCTCTCCTCACGAATTTCACTCACGCACTGAACAAGAACGCAACCAACCATTTCCTCCATTGTTGAACCTGTGACCATTTTGCACCTCTGTAATTTAATGAGTCGTTCCTTGCCTTACCTGACTTAGCTATTGTGGTTTGAAGAGGTAGGTTGCCAAGCTCGTGGTTGAAGAAGAAGGTTGTCAAGCCTGTGAGAAATTCTCTCCAGGTGAGAGAGTAGCCTGAGGAGGTGAGTTCTCCTGGAGGGAGTCTCGTAGCTACTACAGAGATCTGAGAATTCTGGTATGGCCTATTGTTGAAGCCCAAGGTAAGGGAGGTGGAGCAACCGATGGACTGTGTGACAATGAAGGTGTATACTCCTAGGGTGGGACAGGCATGTGGGGAATGAGAGTCTGTGAGAAGTGGGCATAAGTGGCTCCTGGGAGAGAATCCTTCCTCATAAACTGTGTGAATTTCCTATTGACCTTGCCTAGCCCAGGAATCCCTTACCCAGTGGAGTTTAGTCCTAGCTTGGGGGTGACCTACTGTTGAGAGAAGAGAAATGTCGTTTAAGGATGGGAGGTTCATGGAAAGTCTGGACACAGTTGGTGGTTTTACTCCAATTAAAAGATAAGTATCATTTCTGTGCTTAATCATGTATGTTATGCATGTCTGTGATTCTTGAAATGTTATCACGTGTTCTGTTGCATGTAGGAATTACTGTCAATTCCATTTGAGTTTGTATGGTAGCAGTAACTCTATGTTATTTGTTTTAAATTCGTTGGAAATGCATGTTATATATGTGTGTGTGTGTGTGTGTGTGTGTGTGTGTATGTATGTTCCTCTATGGCACTTTCCGGCCTGTTGATGGTCAGGGACGTCTACAAATTGGTATCAGAGCTAGTTTGTAGAAGACAAGGTATTTGGGTATCATTGCCCAAAAATGGTTTTTGATGGCCGAGGATGTTACAAATTGGTATCAGAGCTAGTTTGTAGAAGACAAGGTATTTGGGTAGCGTTTCCCGAAAGTGGTTTCTGATGACCGGGGATGTTACAATAATAATAGTTTTTTCATCATACAGATGAAATTTTTTGACAAGATATTCCAAATTGGATGATCACCTCATGAAGAGATTTATGTATATCACAAATAATTTTGAAAATAGGGGAAATCATGAAAAATTCAGAAAATAATGATATGGAGGTTTAATAACTTAAGATGAGAAGGGAATATGAGGGTAACCATATGTATAATAAAAAATTCATGTGATCTTAATAAAAAGGAATAAACATTGAGTCCATACATCTATTACCTAGAATGCATTTGATCAATTAAAGCAATATCAAATCTAGAGCAATGTTACCCGACTCCCATGATCAATACCAGATCACAAAATCAGTACCAGATCATTTTAGTATCAGATCAACAGAAAAAATTGTTTTAGTACCAGACCAAAACAAAGATAATTTTTAGTACCGGACCAACACATGGAGACTTTTCAGTACTAGACCAACACCGAGAGACTTTTCCAGTACCGAATGAACTCAAAAACTGTTATTTTAGTAAATAATGAAACTTTGGAAAAGTTCCTGGAATTTGGTAGTCTTGTTCTTCATCTCTAAACATGTTCTGAGGGTCAAGATGAAGTAGAGTTTGGCACTCACTAATGTTGTATGTTTCTTTGTTCCTCTGAATGACCATGTTAAAAATGTTATAAACAACACACTGGTACAGGGGTGTTGCAAATGCAATGGAAGTATAATAAAATGAGGTAAAAGATCCAATGATCAGGCAGCAATATCTATAACAAGGAGGCAATTGTAGCTGGACATCCTCTTGTAGAGGTGCAGAAACCTCCTCTTTTTGGAACTAGATAGACCACTGCTTCTGTTGCCACTTCCATTTTATTGGAAATAAAAACCTAAGTACCACTGTCCTGTGGATTTTTCTTGAGCCCAGGTTAGTTAATGCTCGCTAATGTTTTCAATTTTTAGGAGTCTTAAAAACTTAAAGAAGACTCCATATACTGTCCTGTGTATTTTTCTCAAAGCTAGATCAATTAATGCTCGTCGGTGTTTTCAATTTTTAGGAGTCTGAAAAACTTAAAGAATCCATATATTATCTTGTGGATTTTTCTCAAGCCTAGATTAGTTAATGCTCGTCGGTGTTTTCAATTTTTAGGAGTCTGAAAAACTTAAAGAAAACTCCATTAGGCTCCTTTCCCATGAGTAATCTACCATGGTTGGGTAAAGGAATAAACTTACACCTGGAGGATGTCCTCCCTATTACTTATCTACATGAGAACACAATCATCTTATGCTTTTGTTAGTAACATAAAAAATACCTATCTAACACACACCTATATACATATGTGTACAAAGTTAAATAAAATCAGACAACACAACTTACAGTGGTAGTTGAGCAAGAGGAGAACTCCTCTTACTTGCTAATTGCATTTCAGAATTATGAAGAACTTGTTTGATAAAATCCTCTTTAGACAAAGGCTTATGATAAACTTTCAATCTATGCCAATTTACAACAAAGGAAGTCTGATCTTCATCCAAAGTTTTTATCTTCACTGAACCATTTTCATAAATTGTGTCTAGTTCATAGGGTCCCAACCATTGAGTGGAAAATTTGCCCTTTAAATTCTTGAACCCACTATCATATAGAAGGGACAAATCACCTGGATGAAAATATTTCTTCTTGATGTACTTGTCATGCCATTTAGTACTTTGTTCTTGTATGAGTGTAGTCCTCTGCATAGCATCTTGTCTTATTTCATCAAGTTCATTCAGCTGTAGTATCCATTATTTCTTGGCTTCATCCAAATCCATTCCCAATTGCATAACAGTCCTGAAAGTTTTTACTTATTCTATGGGAAGAAACACATGCTTCCCATACACTAATTCATAAGGTGTATGGCCTGTTGTGTTTCTTCAATTTGTTCTATATGCCCATAAGGCCTCAAGAAACCGATTCACCCAATATTTATGGTGTAACTAAACTCTCTTGGTAAGTATAGCTTCTATCACCTTGTTAGTTGATTCCACTTGTCTGTTTGCTTGGGGGTGATAAGGTGAGGATTTTCTATGTTTAATAAGATATTTTTCAGTAATGGCTTTGACCAAATTGCAGGTAAATTAGGTTCCTTGGTCTGTCACTATTTCTCGAGGCACACCAAAACGAGTAAAGATGTCTTAAAATAGAAAATCAACAATAGATTTTTCATTTGCAGAGTAAAAAGCTTTAGCCTCTACCCATATAGTCACATAATCTATACAGACCAGTATATACCTTCTTCTTTGAGACATTGGGTTGATAGGTCCTACAAATTCCAGAGCCCGTTTCTCAAAAGGTTCAATTACTACATGAGCTTGGAGATGCATCTCATCACTTGCAGTTGGTTTCCCCATCCTCTAACAATCATCACAACTAGCCACATACTTCTTTGCATCCATGAAAATAGTTGGCCAATAGTAGCCTGACTGTAGTATTTTGTATGTTGTCCTCTTATCAGCAAAATGGCCTCCACATGGGCCATCATAGCAGGCTTTGAATATATCATACATATCATCCTCCCGTACACATCTTGTAATCACCAAATCAGGTCTTGTATGGTATAAGTAGTCATCATGCCACATATAATTTGCATTTAGCTGAATAATCCTCTATTTTTCTTGAAGGGATAGATTTTGAGCTAATTTTCATGTTACAAGATAGTTAGCCACATCTTCATACCAAGGAATGTAAGTAGAAATAGAAAACATAATTTTATCTGGAAAATTTTCATGCACTGGTGCATTATCACCTGTATGAATAAGTCTAGATAGGAAATCAACAACAAGGTTATCTTTTCCAGGTCTTTCAATGATAGTAATATTGAATTCTTACAATAATAGTAGCCATCTAGTAACTATAGCATTTGTCATAGGATTATTCATTAAAAATCTAATGGTTGAGTGGTTTGTGTGTAAAAAAACCTCATACCCTGTTATGTAGTGCATGAATTTATTAATGACATGAACTACTGATAATAATTCCTTTTCAATGACAATATAATTTACTTCGGTTGGGGAGAGATTTTTGCTGACAAAGTAGATAGCATAGGGAAGCTGGTTTTCTCTTTGTCCTAGAACAACCCCCAAAGCGGTATCTAAGGCATCAATGAAGATATGAAAGGGAAGAGACCAATTTGGTCCTCTTAACACAAGGGCACTAGAATGCATTTTCTTTAAAATTTCAAAATAAATCTGACATTGCTTATCCCAATGGAATTTAGCCTCTTTTGCTAACAATTTGAATAGTGGGGCAGCCAAGTTTGTAAAATTTTGAATGAATATTATGTAATAAATAGCATGCCCTAAGAAGCTTCTAACTTATTTTTGTGATCTAGGGATCCTGATTTGAGAAATAATGTCGATTTTAGCAGGATCTACCCTTATTCTGGTACCGGAAATATGATGACCCAAGACAATCCCTTCAGTGAGCATCATTCTATATTTTTCATGGTTGAGGGAAAGATTAGTCTCTCTATATCTGATCAATAATTTCTCCAAATTGTCCAATGCCTGTTGGAAATCATCCCCATATACTGTGAAGTTGTCCATATAGACTTCTACATAGTCATGGATTAAATCATAAAAAATAGCTAGGATAACCCTCTGAAAGGTGGCAGGGGCATTGCACAAACCAAAGGGAAGAACCCTATCATCATAAGTACCCCATGGGAAAGTAAATGTGGTTTTCTCCTGATCTTCAGGGGGAATTTCGATCTTGTTATACCCACTAAACCCATATAAGAAAGAAAAGTACCTCTTCCCAAACAAGGTGTCCAAGACTTGGTCTATGAAACATAGGGGAAAATAATCTCTATAGGTATCCTTGTTTAGCTTCCTGAAGTCCACAAAAATTCTCCATTTTCCGTTCTTCTTCGGGACAATAACTAATGGGGATACCCACTTTCTATCTGAAATAGGGTAAATAAAATTGACATGTAGGAGTTTTTGGATCTCTTCTTTCACTATGTCTTTTAAGACTGGGTTCATTCTTCTTTGAGTCTGCCTAACAAGTCTGATTTGATCATTGGTGTAAATATGATGTATATAGTTATAAGGGTGAATTCCTTTCATATCAGAGTAATCCCATGCAAAAGCACTGGGTTTTCCTTGAATCATTTGAATCAATTTTTGTTGTTGATCTGATTTCAGGATAGAATTTATATACAAGGGTTTTCTAGGACTGATTTCAACAGTCCGAACATTTGACTCTTCTTCTCCACTTATTGTTGATATAGTAAATAATGTAGAAGTGGAGGGATTCCAAACCTCCTGAAATTCAGGGCTGAAAATATGTGTGAATTCTGGAAAAGATTGAGGATACTCAATGCATTCTGTATTGGCTAGAAATAAGATTAAAATCCGTTTTTCAATTTGTTCTTGAACTCCCTTTGCTTGCTCAAGTGTTAAAAAGATCGGATCACAGTTCTCCTCCCCATAGGGGTTCTCCAACCATAAAGGAACTTTAGTGGATGGTTGGGAAGGAGGAAAGAGAACAAGTTTCTGACTATGGGTCCCATTATAAATTGTTATCTACCCATACCAACAACTAATAAATGCCTCAATAGTGGCCAACGAAGGTCGACCAAAACAACTGGATGTCCAGGTTTGGAGGTGTTCGCTCGCTTGGGTTGACCTAGGTTTTAATATAGGATTACCAACAAACCCTTCTACCATCGCCCCTTCTGGATACTGTTACACATTATTTTTGTCATCCCTATGACCGTTAATGATGTAAACCTATCTGTTGCCTTCAGAGGGGTCAGTGGCCTGAGTTCCTGAAGAGAGAAGGGAGAAGAAATTTTCCTGAGAAAAGAAGTTACATTTTCCCTTATAAAAACCCTGTAAAAAAGGAAGTTCACAGGTTGCTATATAGGCAGGGTGCGAGAATGCCTGATTCTCGCAGGTTGCACCATAGCTAGGGTGCGAGATGTTCGTAGGTTGCTCTATAGCCAGGGTGCAAGAATGCCTACACGTGGGAAAAACAAGCGTTTTCTCGAATCTTCTAGAAGGAGAAACTTCTATGGTGAGGTGGCATCCGAATTTTTTGGATCTTACTCGCTTTCATGATTTAGTGGGATCATCCTAACTTCCTCACCTTATCCTCTTCAACTTATAAAAGGAGAGGAGTTCTCATGGAGAAAGTTAGCTTTGGTTAGCTTTTGAGTTTGGTGAGCTTTGGAGCTTTTGGGATTAGCTTGGATTGGATTGAGCCACTTTGTCAAGATAGATTGTGAATATTATTAGATTCGTGCTCTCAGAATTCTTGGAGTGAAAGTGTGTGGGGAACGAAGGACAGTTGGAAGAGACCTTACGACATCAAGGCCATGGTTGTAATCTCTCTTTCACATTTAATATGATACAATAATATGATTCTTTCTTATAAAACTTGTTGTGTTTTATTGTATGATTCCTTGATCACATACATAGGTTTATATTGAGTTTATGCTATTGCTATCACTTTGGTTGGTTGCGTTCTTTTGCAGGATCATCATTGTATTAGCGTTGGAACGGAGCTAGGATGGCGATGGCGAGAAGAAGCAACATTTAAATGGTATGTCACCCATCCCTCTTTAGTTAGTAAATTCAATATCTAAAACTTAAGGAAAGCGTCATGTTTTGGTGTGTTTTGTTCTAGATCTAGGTGGATCTAGGGAGATCAGTTAGTGCCCACACCTACCGATTAGTTCGATAACAGATACCATAAGGAAACACAATGCACAAGTGCAATACACGGTCTCATTCGATATGGCTTCAATGGGTGGCTGCAAGACTTAGATGTCTGCAACCATGGGATGGGATGTGTTTCTCTCTCAAGGGCATTGAATCTACTTACTATTATTCCTCATTAGATTTTACTCCAAACCACTGTCACCATTATTATGATAGGACTTCATTAACCATTATAAACACACGTGTTCAATAAAAAGCATTCATTTATTGTAAACCAAGATTCTAATCTATTTACTACTATAACATTCTTTTATTTCGTGTTGTTTTGCATATTCCATTAACTTATTCTTACTGCGCAGTGTTCATTTCTTTATCATATAACATATTCATCATAAAAACTCATTAAATTAAATGAAAGCATAACACACTGCATACAGTCACATAAAACACAGATATACTGTGGTTCACCCCCCCTGGGGCTACGTCCACAAATATTTGTCGCTTCGACTCATTTTTATCTCATGCAAAATCTAGTGTTGCGCACTATACAATTCTTCCTTCATTACAGACAATATCCACATATCACAATCGTTCTCTCAATAATAAACTCTCTCTCAAAAAGGGAAACATCAACTAAAAAAAGGACAACCTTCTCATCGTCCTAATACATTCTACTTATACAAAACTGAGACAACACCCTTACAAAAACCCTAACCTGAAGAAGATTAGGTTTGTCTATTTTCTCCTTGACTTAATATCGGGTGGTCCTTGATCCAACCGTCACTCCAAGTCGGCGCTTGTCCACTTTCCAACTGCTCCGCAACAATTTTTCCACTTTGTAACTGCTTTTCTCGGCATTGCTTTTCCTCATTTTTTGACGTTGCTTTTCCTCTATTTCCAGAGATTCTTTGATTTCTTCAAACTTCCTTGATTTTATTCCAAGATTGGCCTGTGGCAATAGCCCCCCAAAACTGATAGCATGACTTGTCTCGATTCACTCATGAACTCCAACATCTTTCACTACTTGTGCCAGTGCTTCGTACATATCTGCTATCCACTGGCATTGCTCCTGAGCCTGACTTCTGTTCTCTTTCATGGCTTCTACCACCTACACGGTGACTGGTGGTCTAATATTTCTCCCCCCTCCAAGCCTATTTGTTCGATGCACACTTTTTTTTTGTCGATCTCCATGACCAACTGCTCCGCTTTTTCTTGTAGGAGCTCCAACGGAGCCTGTCTTGCGATTTTTTGTGTCTAAACTACTTTTTCCTCTGCCTATAGGTTATTCATTTCTACATAAGTATTGATCTTATCTGGCAGTGACAGGAGGATTTTGAATGAATTACCAAGAATTCCAGAGGATACTCCCAAGAAGCTAAGGTAACTGTTACATCATCTAGGCTTCATGTTGGGCTGATGACTAATTTGTCTGCCAATTCCAACAAGGTCTGTGTTGGCCTTAAATGATTTAGTTGCAGCGTACACATAGTGTCAACAGTCATAACATTTATTGCTGCTCCTAGATCAATAAGTGTATTTGATAAAGAAATACCATTAATTTCTATAGTTACCACTGGGTTTCCTGGATCATTATATTTGGATGGAATTTCTGATATAAATTCTGATAGTTGTCAAACCACTTGTATAACAAGAGGTTCCTTCCTCTTCATTCCATTATTTTTTATGCAAATATCCCTTATAATTTTAGCATAGATAGGAATATTTTTGATGGCTTGGAGTAGGGGAATCTTTACACATATATTCCTTAGTTAATCTTCTAAGTGATGTCCTAGAGGTACCTAAGGCTTCTTCACAAGTAACCTTTCTGGATAGCGTGGAGGATTAGTTTCTTGAGGTATTTCTGATGGTTGAGGAGTGTGAGGAGGAATTTTCTCTTGTACAGGGATGTGTTATTCTTCATTGGGTTGGTCATATATTTGTTCTTATTCTTGAATAACCACTGTATAATTTGGTTTATTCAATGCCTTCCCATATCTCAATTGAATTTCATTTAGTGAAGTAGGAGTTATTACATAAGTTGGGAAAGTATGTACTTCAAGATTTTGTACAGGTTGAGTAGGTCTATTGTTCATATTAGGGATGGGTTGTGTAGGAATAGGGGTAGGCTGAGGGGGGTTTGGATTAGGTGCAGCTTGCATTTGTTGTTGTTGATTTGGTTCAAAGGCAAGGTGAGTTGTTTTTGCAGCTGGGAAGGTAGTAAAATAGGTGGATTAAACCTTGGTAACAACTCAAAGATATTTGAAGGATATTTTGGGTAATTAGGAATAGTTGGTGGTTGAAAAGGAACATTCCCATATGCAGGGCCCCTCCATCCTTGTTTCCAAGGTTGGACTTGTGGTTGTTGATGTGTCTATTGAGAGTAAGGCATTGGAGGAATCCATTGTTGTTGTGAGTATTGTGTGGTAGGATCGTAAAATATATTGGGATTTTGGTGTCTCCATGCTCTCTTAGGGGGATATGATGTTTCTCGATGATGCTCTCATGATGATACTCCTATGCTTTTTTATCTTGGCAGCCTATCTTGTTGCTCCAACAAATATTTATCATTCAAGCTTGAACCCATATTCCCATGATCATCTGGAAGATGGTTCATATGATGATCATCTCTATTCTCAATATGAAGATTTTGTTTGGAATGGACGTAATGCTCTGGAGGAAGGCCACGATGAAGGGAACTTGGACACTCTTCTCTCCTTTAAAAATCATATCATAAGTGATCCATCTGGAAGGTTGTGCAACTTGACAACTCATAATTCAAAGGAGGTATGCTCCTGGTATGGTATTCGTTGCACCCAACACTCTAGAACAATTATTTCCATAATACTCTCTTTCAAAAATTGGGAGGTACCCTCTCACCTTATCTTGGCAGCCTTTCTTCATTGCAGACGTTGAATCTTTTGTTGGAAGATTGGTTGTTGTCATTGATGTCAACCCTAGTCATGGGTTTTGGACCACAAGATTAATGAAGGTATTTGGACATGAAGGACAATGCACATGAAGATAAAACACCCATGGATGGATAGTACACATCATTTTTCTTTCGGTGGTATGTGGCATCTCACATGGATCATCATGGTTGTGGAGAAATGAATTTTTGAAGATGACAAAGTGAATTGAAGAAAGAAGTACATGTAGGCCCTGAAGATAATTAAAGAAAAGAATTACAAAATAAGAAAGTGTCAGGTCGGCCCTAATGTTAAAAGGAAGTGACATAAATGGTACAAATACATATCATTATACATTCATTTGAGAGACAAGTCGAATTTCAGAGGAAATGAGAAGTAAAGAAGGCTAGATTTCAAGGGAGGATGAAGTCTTTTGGTTATGTGTTCTAAGGTATGTTATTTTCAGGTCATCTTACCATTTTCACTATAACTTTTTTTCTGGAATGACTCAGATGGCGAAATTTCTATGTTATTGAGAATACATATCAAGGTACATGTGGTAAAAGTTTAAGCTCTTGATTCGCTATAATTATGGAGATACACTCTGTGGAAGATAGGTTATTTGACCAGTCCTGAAGCTAGTCAATAAATAGGTGTTCCAGGTAAAATAGTCATAACTTATTCATAGAGAATAAAAGTTAAGTGGGACCACTTTCATTGGAAAGAGTACGGACTTTAGTTTCTTGTGTACGAGTTTCAGAATCAGATGTTAAATATTGAGCGCGTGGAATTCTGTACAAGTTCTCTTTCCTGAATAAACCGGAATTGAATAAAGTCTACCATTATTTCTATAACTTATTTTTGGGGAGGATTCAAGGAGTGAAACTTGGAGAAGTTTCAGAGAATACATTGAGAAATATTATCTACAGGATCATAGTATTCCAAGAATTGGAGAATTGCAGAAATTGAAGAAGTCACAGGAAGCATTATCAGGTTCTATGTGATGCTTGGTTGATGGTCATGATTTAATGTAAAATTTTATTATCTCTCATATATTCTTGGGTGGAAGGAAGGGGCAAGGACAGAGAGTTCAAATATATCTTGATATTGGATGATTGTATCTTCCTCTTGGAGGTTTATCCCTCCCTTTACATTTGGAACTGTAGCTACCTTTGGAAGTCATTACTTCCCTTGAACAATAACTATTGATTATTTCTCATATATTGTGCATGGTGTATTGTGGTGTATTGGTGTAACTCTTATACTATTTTTCATTTCTCATTGGATATAATTGAATGGTTTAAGTATAAGTTGAATTTTTTTGTAAATTGTACTTGATACTGATTCACCCCCCTCTCAGTATCAACAATTGGTATCAGAGCAGGTTGCCTTCAGAACAATTTAACCACTGGAAGTAAAATCCTGAGCAAATATGGATGACCATGAGCACATTTCAAATGGGATTCAAAAATTTGATGGAAGAAATTATGCATACTAGAGTGATAGAGTGAAAACTTACCTAACGGATTTAGGAGTAGACATTTGGTACTCAGTTGTAAATGGCTATGTAATCCCAAATAATGCTCCAACCGATCCAAATGATAATAAGCTTATGAGTTGTAATTCAAAATCCAAACATGTTATTCTAGCAGCATTGGCACCAAACATTGCTAGCAAAGTTATGGGTTGCAGCACTGCTAAGGAGGTATGGGACAAACTCAAGAGAATCTACGAAGGTGATCGAAAAGTTAAGCAGGTCAAGATTCAATGACATAGATAAGAATTTGAAAATTTGAAGATGAATGAAAAGGAAGATATTGCAACCTATTTTCTTAGAGTTGATGAAGTTGTTAATTCTATCAGAGGATTAGGTGAAGAGATCGATGAATCCTTGGTTGTACAAAAGGTGTTGAGATCACTTCTCTTGAAGTATGATGCTAAGTTCTCCACCATTGAAGAAACTAGGGACTTGAACAAAATGACAATGGATGAATTGCATGGGTCTATTATAGCATATGAAATGAGAACAGGTACAGAAAGTGACCAGCCAAACAATGAAGAAGCCTTTAAAGCCACAAAGAAGAAAAAATACAAGGATAATGACCTTGATGAAGAAATAGCAAATTTCATAAGAAGGTTCTAGAAGGGAAGTGGAAGATACAAAGGTAAGTCTCCTCTCAAATGCTTTAACTGTGGTAGAATAGGACATTTTGTTGAAAACTGCTACTATAAAAAGAGAAGTCTCAACAATAAAAAGAGCTTCTACTCCAAAGATGATGACATCTCTTAAGATGAGTGATGAAGAAGATAATGATGGAGGATAAGTCCTCTTCATAACCCAAGAAACCCATGATGATGATCACAATAATTCTAAAGAAGAATAAATCATTTGTGAAGAAGATTCAGATGAAGAAACCAACCTTGATTCCTTTTGGGGTTACAAAGACAATGCAGAGAGTGAACAAGAAGATGAGAATCTTGAAAAGTTGAAGCATGTTGAAACTAAAAATAGCAAGCTTAGAAACACAAACATAATACTAAAAGGTGAATTGAGTAGTTGTGAAGAAGAGAATTACAAGGTTGAAAAGACCATTAATAGCTTGAAGAAACAATTAGAAGATTATGAGAAAATGAAAGAAAAATTGGATCACACAAAAGGGGAGCTACTATTGACAATAGAAAAGTTGAAGAAGTTCAAAAAAAGAATTGAAAAATTAGATGAGATCCTTAGCATTCAAGATCTCCAAATGAAAAGACAGGACTAGGATGCAATGATAGTTTGAAGAAAACAAAACAAGAGAAGGAAGTTGAAAATGATGAAACCAACACTCCAGAACAAGTTGAACAACAAGATAGAAGACTATAATTCAGAAGGAATGAGACATCAAGAAGATCCACTCCCATCAGGTATGAAAGTAATCATTATGAAGGAAACTACAAAAGAATAGATCATGAACCTAGATGGACCACATCACAAAGAAGATCATTTATGCCTAGGTATCAAAATTTTTTTCTTGGACATTGTTATACTTGTGGAAATTTTGGACACAAGGCAATCAATTGTAGAATCAATGAAAGGAATAACTATGCAAGCTACATGAATGGTGAAAATAGTATATATGGAAATGTTCGTAGACCTTTCAACATAAATTATAATCCATTTGACCCATTAATGGATCAAAATATTGTATGTTACAAGTGCAATAATCTTGGTCACAAAGCACGATATTGCAGAGAGATGAAGGAAGATAATCATATGCCAAATGTCTGCATACCAACTACAACATAGAAATGGAAAGAGATTCAACAAAATGAAAATTATCGAATAACATTGGTCACTAAAGAATGCAAAGAAGAAGATGAATGGTTCATAGATAGTGGGTGCTCATCTCATATGACTGAAGATCAAAGCAAATTTGTCATCTTGAAGAAAAAGGGTGGAAATGTTGCATTTGGAGATGAGTCATCTACCAAAATACTTGGAAAAGGAACTGTAAAGCTTGGAAGTGAAAATGTAAAAGCAGGAAAAGTCCTATTGGTTGAATATCTGAAGCATAATCTCCTCAGTGTCAGCAAAATATGTGATCAAGCATACACTCTTACGTTTGACTCCCGAAAATGTAAAATCAGAGAAAATAACTTAGGAAGATTGGTTGCAACTGCAAAAAGAAGACCAAAGAACATATACATCCTAGACATGAAGAATATAGAGAATACAAAAGCCACACAAAAGGATTCCAAGGAAGAAAAATTCCCAAAGACCAAAAATAAGGATGAAGTATTATTGAGTGCCACATGTTCAGGGGGAGTATCCCCAAAGAAGAGAGATACCTTTTTCCATTAAACTCAGGGGGAGAATCCCTACCCTTTTCCATTGATGTCAAAGGGGGAGATAAATTGGGATTAGGGTGATAGGGGGAGCATGAGTTTTGCCATCAATGACAAAGGGGGAGATTGTTGGAAGATTGGTTGTTGTCATTGATGTCAACCCTAGTCATGGGTTTTGGACTACAAGATTGATGAAGGTATTTGGACATGAAGGACAATGCACATGCAAATAAAACACCCATGGATGGATATTATACATCATGTTGTTTCTGGTGGTATGTGGCACGTCACATGGATCCTCATGGTTGAAGAGAAATGAATTTTTGAAGATGACAAAGTGAGTTGAAGAAGGAAGTACATGTAGGCCCTGAAGATAATTAAAGAAAATAATTACAAAATAAGAAAGTGTCAAGTCGGCCCTAATGTTAAAAGGAAGTGACATAAATGGTATAAATACATATCATTATACATTCATTTGAGAGACAAGTCAAATTTCAGAGGAAATGAAAAGTAAAGAAGGCTGGATTTCAAGGGAGGATGAAGTCTTTTGGTGATGTGTTCTAAGGTATGTTATTTTCAGGTCATCTTACCATTTTCGCTATAAATTTTTTTCTAGAATGATTCAGATGGTGAAATTGCTAGGGAATTGAAAAGACATATCAAGGTACCTGGGGTAAAAGTTTCATCTCTTGATTTGCTATAATTATGGAGATACACTATGTGGAAGATAGGGTATTTGACCAGTCATGAAGCTAGTCAATAAACAGGTGTTCCGGGTAAAACAATCATAACTTATTCATAGAGAATCCAAATGAAGTGGGACCAATTTAATTGGAAAGAGTACTGATTTTAATTTCTTGTGTGATAGTTTCAGAATCAGATGTTAAATATTGAGCACGAGAAATTCTGTACAAGTTCTCTCTTCTGAATAAACCATAATTGAATAAAGTCTACCATTATTTCCATAACTTATTTTTGGGGAGGATTCAAGGAGTAAAACTTGGAGAAGTTTCAAAGAATACATTGAGAAATATTATCTACAGGATCAGTGTATTCCAAGAATTGAATAATTTCAGAAATTGAAGAAGTCTCAGGAAGCGTTATCAGGTTCTATGTGATGGTTGGTTGATGGTCATGATTTAATGTAAAGTTTTATTATCTCTCATATATTCTTGGGTGGAAGGAAGGGGAAATGATAGATAGTTCAACTCTCTCTTGATATTGGAGGATTGTATCTTCCTCTTGGAGGTGTATCCCTCCCTTTACATTTGGAAGCTATAGGTACCTTTGGAAGTCATTACTTCCCTTGAACACTAACTATTGATTATTTCTCATATATTGTGCATGGTGTATTGTGGTGTATTGGTGTAACTCTTATACTATTGTTCATTGCTCATTGGATATAATTGAATGGTTTAAGTATGAGTTGAAAAGTTTTGTAAATTGTACTTGATACTGATTCACCCCCCTCTCAGTATCAACATCTTTGTGGCAATAATTTTACAGGAGTAATTCCGCCTGAACTCGGGCAACTTAAAGCATTGATATTAATTAACCTCAGGACTAATTGGATTGAAGGATCTATTCCAAAATCATTGTCTAATTGCACAGACCTTCGATGGATCGAACTTTCACTTACCTTGTTGAATGGAACCATACCAATAGAGTTTGGTCGTCTAGTCAATTTGGAACATCTCAGCCTCTACAAAAATGCTCTGAGTGGAAGTATTCCAGCTTCATTATGTAATTGCACAAGACTTCGATGGATTGACCTTTCATTTAACTCTTTGAATGGGACCATGCCATTAGATTTTGTTCATCTAGTCAAGTTGGAGCATCTCAACCTTAGAGGGATGGATTTTTATGGGAATGATGGTCTGAGTGGAAGTATTCCAACATTTTTGAGCAACTACACATCACTCAAAATGTTGTGTCTTGCACTGACCTCATTAAGTGGTCACATCCCTCAAGCATTGGGCAATTGTAATCAGTTTTTGTCCATTGACTTTAGTGGAAACTACTTGAGCAGAATAATTCCAACTTTTGTCAATTACACCCATCTAGTGTACATCGAATTTACTGATAACCTCTTGACTGGAAGAATTCCAGTTGAATTGGGGTTGCTACACAAGCTAGAGACCGTGAAGCTAAGTTTTAACAACATCAGTGGAAGAATTCCAGTTGAGTTGGGGTTTCTAACACAAGCTATAGACCCTGCATCTAAGTTCTAACAAATTGGAGAACATTATTCCTTCGGTTCCAGGAAACTGTTCGTCCCTCAAGTCTTTAATTTTGGGGGACAATCGTTTGTTGGGAAGTGTACCACCTCAGTTGGGAAACTTAAAAGAGCTTACCGACCTATCAATTAATGGCCTATGTGAATATTTGGATGGTTCTACTCTTGATGGTTGTTATGGCGATATTTTAGGATATTCCCTGAGCCATATTTCAGGCTCTATCCCTTTCGAACTAGGAAACTGCAGTAATCTCTCCTCGCTGGATCTTGGTTCAAATAAGCTCACAAGGAGTATAACTGAAACCATTCTAAGATTGCTAAATATTAGACACCTTCAATTTCTTTCCTTGAAAGGAAACAAGATCACGGGTACCATTCCTAAAGAAATAGGAAAGCTCCATGATCAGGGGATCAAATTTTGCTCAATTTTCAAAGTGCTTGGAATAAGACAAAAACAGTGCCATTGCGTCCGTCTCGTCTTTCTGATTCCGACGGTATATTTATTTTCACAAATGGAGTCCGTATGGAGGAGATATCGCGATTTGACCGCCAAGTCAAATAGGGAAAAATTTGGGATGCTGACTGTACCTGTCCGTACAGTCCGTACGGCCACGTGGAGGGTCGTACCATCATGATGACATGGCATATTGATGATGTGGCATAGTTTGGTTGGATGTTCGTTGACCAGTGATGTGATGACACGTGTCACTATGTGGTTGGCCTATATGTTTGTGTTTGTATAAAATGGTTTGGAGGCCACGGGGTTCGACCCCCGGACCTCTCCAAACACCAAAGTTTTCATAACACTATGCTAGCCAACATTCCCGCACATGTTCCTTGTTATATATCCCGGCGCATATGTATTTATGTTTGGATTTTTTGCTATGTGGAAAAGGGTGCGGGCCGGGGCTTACGCCCCGACCCATGGTTTCACTGTAACACATATAACCGTATGATATGGCACGGGGTTTGAATAGTCCACGGACTATATTATATATAACACATTGTAATATTAAAATGCACGCATTGTATATTGCAATACATTGCAATATAACATTGCATATATATGTTAAAGTTTGCATATTAAAAAAACGCGCGCGGGGTTTTTGTTAACCTTTGGTTTATATATGTAACCCGTGGTTGGTCGGTGTATAACCGCGCGGGAGTTTTAAAATGGGTTAACTAATTTTATGCCAAGTCTATGGTCGCGTGCGCCATATGACCCAGTGCTGAGGCGGTTAGGGGCTGGAGGCACCCTAACCGTTCTACGGTTTGGACCGGTGCGCGGTTGCGTATGGGTCTTGGTTTTTACGCCTTTAAAGAGCGTGTGTGCTAGGTTTGAAGCACAAGGGTGCGAATTGTAGAACCAAAGACAACATAGTTGAAGGGGAGAACTTCAAGGAGGCTATCTTCTTCATTTTTCGACTGTTTCAGGTGCCGAAAGAGCCCAGACAGGGGTTTTGGGACGCTGTGGAGCCATTGGAGTAGTCAGTTTGTCAATTTGAGCACTGTAAGACATGTTTTTAAGCACTTTGAGCAATTTAATATAAAAGATCCATTTGAAGGCTGGACCAGGAGATGTAGCCCGGAGTGGGGTGAACTCCTTTATCAAGTTGCTGTGTTTATGTCTGATGTTCATTGATTTATGTTGTTGTCTATGTTTATTTCTACATAAGTAATCCTTTATTATGTGTTGCAAATTGATCCGGTTGCTTTAAACACATAACATTTCACTTGCAATTAATTTAATCAAGTTTATCAAGTCTTCTTCATTTTTAGATCAAGTTGGTATCAGAGAAAAGGTTTTGAAGACTTGATTGTTTGCAAGTTTTGTTTCTGATGCTCACAAGGTTGAAACTCACACGAGAAGAAGGTCAACTTGTGGAGCCAAGTTCTTATTCGACGAGGAGGAAGCAGTTTCATTCACCGCAGATTGGAGAGAGACATTCACCAAGTATGGCACATGCAGAAATTCATGAACGTGTTCCGGACGAAGATGAAGATCTCAGACAGGCTGTCATAGAGTTGAGAAACATGATGAAGATTTTGTTGGAATGGAACATAATGTCGCAGGGTGAAGGCTCTAATCCTTCAATGCATAAGGAGGGCGGTGGTGACAAGACTCCAGGCCGAGATGGAGGGAATGGTGCTTCTCCACCACCCTCTCCTCCTCCATCATCATCTTCTTCTTCTTCTACCAGTTCGAAGAATCTTCCCCATTCTCCAAAGGGGCATGGTAAAACTCCTTCGCAAATTCCTTCATTAAAGCTTGATATAAAATTTGAGTTGCCAATTTATAATGGAGAAGTTAATGCTGAAAAGCT
>ML781643.1:129604-148496 GCA_009831015.1 Picea engelmannii | reverse complement strand
CTTCCACGTATTGATGATTTACTAGATCAACTTAAAGATGCAAAATATTTCACTAAGTTAGACTTAAGAAGTGGTTATCATCAGATTAGAATCGCTGAAGGCGATACATGGAAGACAACTTTTAAGACTAAGCAAGGCTTGTTTGAATGGATGGTGATGCCTTTCGGACTTTGCAATGCACCTGCTACTTTTATGCAAGTGATGAATGATGTCTTAAGGCCTTTCCTGGATGATTTTGTTATTGTCTACTTAGATGATATTTTGATTTTCAGTAAATCTCGTGAAGAGCATATTGAACATGTAAAGAAAATTTTGGATGTTTTAAGGAAAGAACAGTTGTTTTTGAAGTTGTCCAAATGTGAATTTGGTAAAACTTCGCTTATCTACTTAGGTCATATTGTTGGTGGTGGTGAGTTAAAAATTGATCCATCAAAAGTTAAAGTAATTTTGGAATGGTCCAGACCCAGCAATGTGACACCATACTTGACAGAAGGATGAGGACTTCAAAGCGGGGAAATGTGGAGTATTTGCGAGTTGGTCTTAAGGGGACGAATCCAAGAAAGGCCAAGTGGATTGAGGTTGGAAGGGTGAGGGAAGTTTACTCTCATCTTCAAATAGACTGAGATAGTCTTTTGGAGGTCCAAAATCTTCCTAATGGGGAGGTGTGATCAGGGGATCAAATTTTGCTCAATTTTCAAAGTTCTCGGAATAAGACAAAAACAGTGCCATTGCGTCCATCTCGTCTTCCTGATTCTGGCAGTATATTTATTTTCGCAAATGGAGTCCGTATGGAGGAGATATCACGATTTGACCGCCAAGTCAAACAGGGAAAAATTTGGGATGCTGACTGTACCTGTCCGTACAGTCCGTACGACCACATGGAGGGCCGTACCATCATGATGACGTGGCATATTGATGATGTGGCACAGTTTGGTTGGATGTTCATTGACTAGTTATGTGCTGACACGTGTCACTATGTGGTTGGCCTATATGTTTGTGTTTGTATAAAATGGTTTGGAGGCCGCGGGGTTCGACCCCCGGACCTCTCCAAACACCAAAGTTTTCATAACACTACGCTAGCCAACATTCCCACACATGTTCCTTGTTATATATCCCGGCGCATATGTATTTATGTTTGGATTTTGTGCTATGTGGAAAAGGGCGCGGGCCGGGGCTTACGCCCCGACCCATGGTTTCACTGTAACACATATAACTGTATGATATGGCGCGGGGTTTGAATAGTCCACGGACTATATTATATATAACACATTGTAATATTAAAACGCGCGCATTGTATATTGCAATACATTTCAATATAACATTGCATATATATGTTAAAGTTTGCATATTAAAAAAACGCGCGCGGGGTTTTTGTTAACCTTTGGTTTATATATGTAACCCGTGGTTGGTCGGTGTATAACCGTGTGGGAGTTTTAAAACGGGTTAACTACTTTTATGCCAATTCTATGGTCGCGTGCGCCATATGACCCAGTGCCGAGGCGGTTAGGGGCTGGAGGCACCCTAACCATTCTACGGTTTGGACCGGTGCGCGGTTGCATACGAGTCTTGGTTTTTACGCCTTTAAAGAGAATGTGTGCTAGGTTTGAAGCACAAGGGTGCGAATTGTAGAACCAGAGACAACATAGTTGAAGGGGAGAACTTCAAGGAGGCTATCTTCTTCATTTTTCGACCGTTTCAGGTGCCAAAAGAGCCCAGATAGGGGTTTTGGGACGCTGCGGAGCCATTGGAGCAGTCAGTTTGTCAATTTGAGCACTGTAAGACATGTTTTTAAGCACTTTGAGCAATTTAATATAAAAGATCCATTTGGAGGCTGGACCAGGAGATGTAGCCCAGAGTGGGGTGAACTCCTTTATCAAGTTGTTGTGTTTATGTCTGATGTTCATTGATTTATGCTGTTGTCTATGTTTATTTATACATAAGTAATCCTTTATTATGTGTTGCAAATTGATCCGGTTGCTTTAAACACATAACATTTCACTTGCAATTAATTTAATCAAGTTTATCAAGTCTTCTTCATTTTTAGATCACTCCAATCCCTCAAATTGTTGTATTTAAATTCAAACAACTTACCCAGACATATTCCACATAGCATAGGTCACTTAAAGTTTCTGTATCGACTAGATTTGAGTAGTAACAACCTCAATGGACCCATTTCTAATGCCATAGGAAATCTCAAAGGTCTCAAGGATTTGGTTTTATCAAAAAAAACCTCAACGAGCACATTCCTAAAGCCATAGGAAACCTCAAGGCTCTCCAATACATGAAGATATCTAATAATAATATTTCTGGGACTATTCCTAAAGCCATAGGAAAGCTCAAGTTTCTTAACTTCATAGATATATCTCATAACAATATTTTTGGAACTATTCCTAACAATATTACTGGTTTGGTTTCACTTAGGAGTTTACTTTCATTAGAAAACTCGCTTAGTGGAGATCTGGGCAACATAGACTTTCCACATACTGACTTTGTGTTTGACTTTTCATCTCACTCTAACTATTTCTTTGGGACTTTTCCAACATCTTTGGCCACATGTAAGTTGTTGGATTTAAGGAAAAATCCATTAGAAGGTGAGCTCCCCAGGTATCTTGCAAATTTTCAATACTTAATAGTGTTAAGTATTAGTTATAATAATTTTCATGGCAGTGTTCCTCAATCGATCAAAAATATCACCGAGTTACAGGTGTTGGATTTATCCAATAATCAATTCAGTGTAAAAATACCATCTGATCTTGAGAGATTCCAAGGGTTTAAAATCAGATCATGTTTTGAGCTCAGTGGTGATATTAGAATACCATTTTCCGTTATCATTAAAATATTTGAGTATACCTTGACATATGTGCTTGCAACAAACACAATAATTGACTTGTCAAACAATAATTTTACAGGAGAAATCCCTGCAAGCATAGGAACTATGACTAGTCTGCGATTGTTGAATTTATATGGGAACCAATTGGAAGGGAAGATACCTACAACACTTAGTGAAATATCTACTTTGGAACAATTGGACTTGGCCAAAAATAATTTGAGTGGAGAGATTCCTCGAGAGCTCTCTAAATAGTCAATGTTGTCGGTTTTTTATGTTTCATCTAATAATCTGTGTGGCCCAATCCCAACAGGGACACAATTTTCCACTTTTAGTGTAACATCATTTCAAAATAATAAGTGCTTACGAGGTTGTCCTTTGGATCCATGCAATGAAAAGAAAAGACCAATGACAAAAGGAAATATTGGTAAGATTAATAATATCAAAGTGGGATGGCTAAGTCACTTAGATGAAAAAATGTCATTGCTAACATTAGGTATCAGAATTGGGATTGGATTTGGGGGAGTGGTTGCTCTATTTATATTGTGGGAAAGAGATAGGTTGTGGGTGTTGGGTTTATCCCATAAAAAGCCACAAAATTTCTATGGAGAATATCGATTTCGTACATAATAGAAATGTTGTTAGCCTAATAATCCCATATTTATTTAGATTAATATCTTTTCCTAGATTAATATAGTTATTCTAGAAGATGTGTATTTCCTAGGTTGGCCTTGTCACATCCTTTTCATAGTGATTATCCTTTATTTGTTGGTCAAGGACACTTGGAATATTGAGATAAGGCTTGTGAGGTTATATATATGCTTTGCCTCTCTCCCACTATGTAATAATCTTTTCCCTGATCAATAAAATTGTGTTTGAGGACACTTTTGGAATTTAACATGGTATTAGAGCCATGGTGAGGAGAATATTATTGTGATGAAAGAGTCATGCTGATGGGAAGACCATGATAGAGATGTAAAGAAGGAGACTCAAAATATTAATCTTGGTTTCTTCATCAAACCAAACAAAGTATTCAAAGAGGTATTTCGTTATTTCAGGTCACAGAAACTATTCACAATTCAAAAATATTAATTGTTGTGATGGAATCTAGATCTACAATTTTTTTGAAAATATTCAAGAACCTTTGTAGATATGATAAGCAAAATTGTAAATCTAGATCTAAATCTGATTTTTTTTTAGATCTTACAAATATGTGTTAGATCCAAAATTTTCGATATAGATACTATATCAAAAAAAAAGGAAAAACGGATATAATTTTTTAATGAAGAAAAAGAGATCTATTTGTAAAAGAAAATAAATGAAACCTTGTGAGAGCTGTATTTTCCCATAAATTCATCGATTTTTTATCAATTCATTGATTTCCAATATCATACGCACCACCCATCCATGTCAAGGGGTGTTTCCTCCTTCCATCATCGTTGATAAGACCACTTGTCCCACAACTTCCCATACAATCAACACATATTAATCAATGCCTATTTTATCTTGGCATAAAAGGAAGTTGTTTAAAGATAGGGTTTTCCCTTATCCACCAAGAAATTATGCGGCCAATAAACCATAGATCAAACACTTAGCTACAAACAGAGGCCATCAACAAGATCGATCCGTGAAAGTACAATGATCTCCTTGGCAATCTGATTTTTTTTATGTATCATTGTTATAGCCTTAATCTCCACCCTATAGGCCAGAGAGGAAGTCATTAGAGGATAAATGCCTAAATACATCTTTTGCATAATAATTGAACCCTTTTTTATCACTTATTGACATCCTCGTGGGTCACCTAGTGGGAAACAAGAGAGGCCCTCACTGGACACTAGTATCTCATCATGCGAGGCACTGTCAGACTTCTAGAATTGAGGAGTTACGATGTGATAGGTGGAGGGTGAGTTTGATTTTTGTGTTAAAGGACTAGGTACTCACATCATTAGAGTCTCTAGTGGCCTCTAGAAGATCTAGAAGCCTCCCCCAAGCCTCCTCCAAGAGCTATATAACAAAGGAAAGCCTTGGGAAAGAAGGAGGAAGAATTGAAGGCAATGTTATGATGTCCAACTGCAGAGGTACCTACTACAACCTAGAAATCAATGAAGCCTAGCTAGATCAAGGAGCTTCAAGGAGAGGGAAGGAGCAAGGATACTAAAGAGGCTTGCATCAACATTTGAGGTATGCATGTTTTGATGTATTGTTCTCATGATTTATAATAGATCATTTCATTTCCCCCTCATATCATTTGTATTCATTTAATGAATGATATATCTGATTCATTTATTCATATATCTGATTAGAACTAGATTGGATCTATGATTCTAATCCTTAATATAGTATAAGAGAAGGTTTTGTTGGTCTTTTGTATACATGAAGCAGATTGTGGACCTTGGAGATGGAGTTTCAGGACTACAATAGCTAGGAAATACGAAATACCACCTCAATAAAGGTATGCAAATATTCCACGCTCTCTAAGGTGATCATGAATCCATGTACTTGAGTCTAGATATAGGAAATCCATAAGAAGTCTACCCTTCCTGTCTAGGATAAATAGGTTGATCCTAGGGAGATCTTACTGATCTAATTAGTGAGATCCCTAAGAGAAAAAATTCCATAACAATCATGTGTTCATTGATCACGAGCTGTATTATTTGCATTGTTTTTTAAGGTTGTTTTTGTGTAGATCTGTGAAGTTGACATCTACATTGGAGAGATTAAGCTACACCCAAATCAATAGAATATAATTTGGGCTTGTGTTGCTTCATTTGACATTGCGAATAATTTTTACTTTTATTCGTACCAGAACAATTGAGATTTGAAGTTGTGGCCTCTCTGGCCTGTAACATACATTAAAAAAAAGGCCCCATAAATGTGTGCAGGGAATCCAAGTGTTTCTACGTGTAGTATTCTTTTTCGTTGTTGCATGTATAGATTTTCTAGGAGACAAGAATCTTGGTAAATAATCATCGTCATCGAGTTTAGCATTATGATTTTTTTTAATAAAACTAAAGGAGTCTTTTATGACCATGACCTATTGGTCAATTTCGATGTTCTCTGTTATTTACCAAGATTCATGTCCCCGAAGATCTAGACCTCATCTCTGAGATGCTAGACCCTAAAACCCTTAACATTATTGAAATATACCTGGCCTCTACTTTCTTCACCTTCAAAGGTACCTGCTACAAGCAAAACGAAGGTACAACCATGGGGTCCTCCTTATCCCTAGTGGTAGCCAACATTTTTAATGGACCACTTCGAGAATTTATCCCTTAACAATTCTCATTTCAAACCTAAATATTGGTTTCATTTTGTCGATGACACTTTTGTTTTCTGGCCTCATGGCCTTGCCTCGCTAACCTCCTTTTTAAACCATTTAAACATCATCTCCCCCCATATCCAATACTATGGAAATAGAAAAATATGGATCCCTCCCATTTTTGGATGTTCTTATCTCTCGCCTCCCTAATGGATCCCTCACCCAACAATTTTATCGAAAAAAGACTCACATTGATAGATACCTTCATGCCGAATCCCATCATCATCCTACTCAAAAATCCACTGTCCTTAAAAACTCTAGTTACTTGAGCCATCTAGATCTCAGACCCTTAATTCCTTGAATATGAAAAATCCCACCTAACCAAGTCTCTTGTATCCAATGGCTACACCAAATCTCAAATTAACAAAGAGTTCTACTTAGCCTACAAGCCTAAATCGAAAAATGATTCCTCTTCCTCATCCTTATCTCTCATTTCTCTACACTAGATCCATGGCACCATTGATCACATTTCCAAAATACTCGCTAAGAATATGGGTATAGGAAAGCTCAAAGGTCTCGAGGATTTGGTTTTATCAATAAACAACCTCAATGGGCACATTCCTAAATCCATATGAAACCTCAAGGCTCTCGGATAAGAGCATCAAGATTTCTATTCATTTAGAAATACTCGCAAAAATATCATTATTAGATATATGTTGTTTTTATGATATATATATATATATAATAAAAACATTTATGGAACTATTCCTCACAATATTACTGGCATGGTTTCACTTTGGAGTTTACTTTTATCAGAAAACTCACTTAATGGAGATCTAGGAAGCATAGAATTTCCACATCCTAACTTTCTAAGTTACTTGTCTCACTTTTCATCTCACTCCAACAATTTGTTTGGGACTCTTCTAGCATCTTTGGCCACATGTGAGTTGTTGGATTTAAGGAAAAATCGATGAGAAGGTGAGCTCCCCAGGCACCTTGCAAAGTTTTCAATACTTAAGAGTGTTAAGTATTAGTTATAATAATTTCCATGGCAGTGTTCCTCAATTGATCAAAAATCTCACCCAGTTGTAGGTGTTGTATTTATCCAACAATCAATTCGGTGGAAAAATACCATCTGATCTTGAGAGACTCCATGGATTTACAATCAAGGCATCTTCAAATTTTAATGATGAGTTTGAAGTATCATTTTCCATTATCATTGAAATAATTGAGTATACTCTCACATATGTGCTTGTAACAAACACAATAATCGACTTGTCAAGCAATAATTTTACTGGAGAAGTCCCTGCAAGCATAGGGAGTCTAAGCAACCTATGATTGTTGAATTTATCTGGGAACCAATTCGAAGGGAAGATACATGCATCACGTAGTAAGATATCTACTCCAAAACAATGTTAGAAAAACAGGACCGTGGAGCAATAAAATAAAACAAATGCAAAAACAAAACACAGAAGACACACAATACAAGAGAGACACAGATTTACTTGGTTCATCCAGTGTGGGCTACGTCCACCAGAGAAATTGCCTGGTCCTTCCTTTATTATTATCCAACAAATGAAGGGATACAACCTACAACAAAACCCGTTGTAACTTCCTCTTCTTTTTCTCACAGTCTCCTCTCTCAGAATACAATATTCACCATCATCCATAGCCGCAATACATTTCCCTCATAAAAGAGGGTTGCCTTCTAGGGAAAAAAACCCTAACATAATCTCTACCGTTAGATCTGCGACCTTATAATGAACGGTCCAGATTTACAATGAAATTACAATATACTTTTATAAGTCATTTTTTGCTTCGGGGGGCTGCTTGCCCCCAGACTCCCTAGCCGGGGGGATGGACCCCTCGGACCCCGCAGAGGGGGTACCCCCCCTCTGCACTCCCCCACGTGGAAGAGTGTACATACTTCTGGGTTGTAAATACTTCATGGGGTATAAACACGGCTGAAAGTAAGGACCTCCGAATCAGGAAGATAGTCAGGCTCCACAACCAACAAACAATTGGGCTTGGCCAAAAATAACTTGACTAGAGAGATTCCTCAAGAGCTCTCTAAATTGTCAATGTTGGCTATTTTTGATGTTTCATTTAATAACTTATGTGGTCCAATCCCATGAGGGACACAATTTTCTACTTTCAATGTAGCATCATTTCAAAAGAATAAGTGCTTATAGGGGTTTCCTTTAAATCAATGCAATGAAAAGAAAACACCAATGGGAGAAGGCAATAGTGGTAAGAGTAATGATATCAAGTTGGGATGGATAAATCATTTGAATGAAAAAATGTCATTATTAACATTAGGTTAGGGATTTGGGATTGGATTTGGGAGAGTGGTTCATATGTTCATATTGTGGGAAAGAGCTAGACATTGGTTGTTGGGTTTACCCCACAACAGATCACAAGCTTCTATGGAGAATATTGATTCCCTACATAAGAAGAATGTAAATATGTTTTATTTTGTATTTGGTTATTTCAAAATAGTGATAAATAAAATAATTTGAAACATATGTAAAATAATGAGAGAGATCATATTTTTTATTTGTATGAACCGGTTGGGGGAATTAGTAACTATTGAGCATCACACTCACTCGACACAAGGTCAAATCCTCCATGCTACCACTATAACCCTCATTTTTTTCATGCAAAGTCCATCATCTCGCATAAAAAATTATCTAAGATTCAAATCGAGGCAAAGTGGTTGGATGACATTAACACCATGAGTCCCATAAATCCCATCCACTCAGAATAGCTTTTAAAATCATAAAAAAAAACGATTATAATATAAAAGAATGTAAATATAACCATTAAAATCATAATAATATTTTATTATTTTTCTGAATAAAAATCCAAGAAGAAATATAAATATAAAAATTAATAAATTAAAATTTATAACAATATATATATATATTTTTTTTTTGTTAATTTGTGCGGGACCTGTTGGCTACGTGATTAACCCGTGGCTTGAGAAACCGTGACTCAGGGGCATCTAAGCCGTCAAAATCACCCGGAGATCGCACCCGACCTGAGCCACACTAACCCTTAACCTGGTTGGATTTTTTGTTCCCGAAGATTTCGAACCGGTGACTTTAACATCACGGAATGGAAAATTTATAACAATATTTCATTGTTCATATAAATCAAGAATATATCCTAAAACAGACATAAATATCATAATATCATTGTAATATTTATCCATTATTACTTCACAAGTTATCATTTGCTCAATTTTCTTAGTTATGTAATTTTATCTTTTATGTTATTTAGATTCAATTTTAAAATTTATGTTATTTAGATTAATTTTAAAACTTTTGACCACGTTATGTTTTTTTAATTCAATTCTAAAAGATATATACTTTTGATATTTATAATTTAGTGAATTTTTACTCATACTTTGAAGTTATAAAAGTTAAGTTTTTATAAATTATATACTTTTGATATTTATAATTTACTGAAATGTTACTTATACTTTGAAGTTATAAAAGTTAATTTGAAGTTATAAAAGTTAAGTTTTTATAAATTATATACTTTTGATATTTATAATTTACTGAAATGTTACTTATACTTCGAAGTTATAAAAGTTAATTTGTTTTAAATTTATAAAGGTATAAGTTTATATTCTTAATATAATTTTTTTAATATTAAGTTTATATATATATAATTGTATTTAAATAAGTGAAGTGTATTTCATAATTTAATATAAGGGAACGTATGAAATTTAATATGAGGAAAATATGTAATTCATGTATACATCAACTCACTATAATATTTAAAAATAATTAAAAACATTTATAATCCAATATAAATGAGTAGTTGTATTTCATTTAATATCAAAATATAATATACACAAGATAATTAAGAAAATAATATTGAGTATTAATATACATATATACACAACAATGTAGGTCCATTTTAATTGGAGATTTTTTAAGCACCAAGAGGATCAACATCTCAATTTTTTTTGGATTCATCTCGTATCTAATGGATTTGGAGTTAAAATAAATATACGTTGGTTTACTTTTCAATGATAATAGATTAAATTAGAATATAATGTTCTTTCCTCATTAAAATTGTGTCTGAGGACACTTTTGGAATTTAACATGGTATCATATCCATGGTGAGGAGAATGTTATTGTGATGAAAGAGTCATGGTGATGAGAATACCATGATAGAGATGTAAAGAAGGAGACTCAAAATATTATCTTGGTTTCTTCATCAAACCAAACAAAGTCTTCAAAGAGGTATTTCGTTATTTCAGGTCACAAAAATTATTCGCAATTCAAAAATATTAATTGTTGTGATAGAATCTAGATATACCATTTTTTTGAAAATCTTCAAGAACCTTTGTAGATATGATAAGAAAAATTGTAAATCTAGATCTAAATCTGATTTTTTTTTTTGATCTTACAAATATGTGTTAGATCCAAAATTTTCGATATAGATTCTATATCAAAAAAAAGGAAAAAGGGATATATATATTTTAATGAAGAAAAAGAGATCTATTTGTAAAACAAAATAAATGAAACCTTGTGAGAGCTGGATTTTGCCATAAATTCATTGATTTTTTATCAATTCATTGATTTCCAATATCATATGCACCACCCATCCAAGTCGAGGGGAATTTCCTCCTTCCATGATCATTGATAAGACCACTCATCCCACAACTTCCCATACAATCAACACATATTAATCAATGCCTATTTTATCTTGGAATAAAATGAAGTTGTTTAAAGATAGGGTTCGCCCCTATCCACCAGGAAATTATGTGGCCAATAAACCATCGATCAAACACTTAGCTACAAACATAGGCTGTCAACAAGATCGATCCATGAAAGTACACTAATCTCCTTGGCAATTTGATTTTTTTATGTATCATTGTTATAGCCTTAATCTCCACCCTATAGGCCAGAGAGAAAGTCATTAGAGGATAAAGGCCTAAATACATCTTTTGCCTAATAATTGAACCCTTTTTGAGCCATTATTGACATCCTCGTGGGTCACCTTGTTGGTGCAATTATATGTTCAATATATTGCAATCGTTTAATATGTCAATCCATTTTCATAATCAATAGAGTTGATGCACTGTATGTGTCGATAATATATAATTGTCTATGTCTGCTGAGTATAGTCTATGTGAGAAAACACTTTCAAAACCAAATAATCTGTTTTCACACTTTTCAAATAACACTCTCCACACAGTTAAAAATTCAAAAAGAAAAAATTATCAACAAGTATATAATCCAGAGTTCTTGCTGAGGAGATGGATGTGTTCATTGCTGGCTCATGAAAGGTAAAGATGAACTGTGATTCTATCTACTAGAGCAACTACACTAATAACAATTAACACTCTGCATACTTTTAAAAGGAAACTTGATCAAGCTTAAAAGAAATACCAAGCATGGTAAAAAACTCCATTATAAGTGCATGTAGAGTGAGAGATGGAGGTCTTGATTGTGCTTATGTTTGCAAGGTGTAGTCTAATCAATTCTGGAAGAGAAATCTAAGTGTAGTGGAATGCTCCATTACAGGCTCATGTATGGTGAAAGATGGAGATCCAACTTGTCCTTAGATTTGTAGAATGAAAACAAACACTACATCATTTAGTCTAGAAAAAACACTAAAACATTTAAATCAAATGATTGTTCTGATATACTCACACAAATATGACAAATCATTACTCATAAATTGTTACACTCAGAGATATCACATTACACACACAATTCCCACCTACTCAAAATTGCCACACATCCATGTGACCTACTATTAAATGTATCACTGAAACATGTCAGGGATGAAATTATATGTTGTACTCAAACATAAATTTATTTTTTCCACATACACAAAAAACTAGAATCATATTCACAATTAAATACAAAGAGACTTACCTTGATTGGGTTGGTGGGCCCTTGTCATACCAACAAGGAAGATCTTAAGAGAAACTTATAGGAGAGAAGATTTAAACACACATATAGAATCCATGAACTTAAAATTATATCATTACTTCAGAATATGGAGGTACAATCCACAGTTCTTCAAGAACCAATCTTATAGCATAACAATGCTTAATTCTATCTTAGTATGTCTATCATATACAAGGCTCTCTCTTTAAACAAAGGTATCCATTACAATCAAAGTTTGAAGATAACATCAAATACTTGGATAAATATTACAATTGGATGATACATTGATTTTTAAGGGAATGATTTCATCCTAATGACACAAAGTGCATGAGTGATGAAATGTATCGTGGTCTCCAAAGAATAGATAATGTTCGAACCAACAAATGCCTTAGACCCATCAAGAAAAATATCGTTCAAACAACCAAGTCTGGAAATTCAGAATGGGTACCGGATGTGCACAACTGCATAATTCGGTATCGGACTCACAGAGTCATACAAGTCTGTACCAGATGAGCTTAAGGATACCAGACGAACTCAAAAACAAGTACCGGATGAGCGCAGAAACAAGATTTGTTATCATGGAGTCTGCTTGAATTATCCAAAGTAACTAGAGAGTTCTAAACATCAAATATTTAATCCTAATCATTAAAAAATTATCATAAATCAAGTTTAAACATTAGTTACCTCATATGTACGCAATAATTGCTAAAGGACATGTCTGATGAGGAATATAGGCAGACAATGCATATGTATTAGGAAAAATTGGTCAGGATATGGGCAAGATAAGGCAATTGAAGGTGACAAAAAGGAGGCTCAACATTTCCCCCATGCCCAATTCATTGAATTTCCTCATGAAAAATTGTTGAATCTTCCTCAAAATTGCAAAATTGTTGTTTATCCTCATTTAACATCCTGGTTTTAATATATTCATCACCGAAGCCTCATCCTTAAGCTCCCTCTTAATAACTTGTGTATACTGTACTAGGCACACAACTTTGTTAAGCGTGGTAGAGACCTCATCATGCTCACCCTATAGTCTGTAGTTATTCTCCCTCAGTTGTGCATTCTCTTTCTTGATGTGCCTATCCAATACTTTATTCTCCTCTACTTCTTGCTTCAACTCTTCATTCTATTTTGTAAGCATTTTAACTTTTAATTCCAATTGATGTTTGGTCAGAGAGATGATTGGTTCATGTGTTTCTTTCTCAGTTATCTCTTCCCTTGATTAAATTTCTCTCCTTAATTCATTTAGCATCTCTACCACTAATTCCTCAACTTCACTAATAGTTGTCACATACATCTCTTCTTGCTCTGGTGAAGTTGGAATGTCCACTGGATCTTCTGCAAAATAAGGGACATGAGGAATTGTCCCCTGCTTAACCATACTCCGGGTGATTCTTCATTCTAGACCCGAGACTTCCTCGAGTGTGCTAATAGGAACATAAATTTCCTCCTTAAACAATCTCCTCTTCTTCGTTTTAAGCTCATAAATGGGTATTGGAATTTGTTTGTCCTATTCCTTCTTTATTTTTTTCTAGAGGAATTAGGTGGGGAGACTGGAACTTGTTCTGTTTGTGCACTCCTTGTCTTTCTATTAGGGGGCCTGGATGTAGGGGATGGAACTTGTTCCTCTAGTGTACTCCTTGTCTTTCTACTAGAGGATTGTGCTATAGTACTCTGATCATTGACTCTGAATTTCCTCTTTCTTTTTACTCTCAATTCAGGGGTCTTTTATTCTTCTCCAACCTTCTCTTTAAGAACCTTAATAATTAATTCTGAAGTTTTCTCTACAATTTCCCCAACCTGCTCCTGAGGTATTTCAAAAATTGCTTCTGGTACAGTGTCTACAACCTCTCCAACATCACTACCAAACCTTTGTTTCTTCCTCTCTTTCGCACTAATTTGTGTTTTACTTTTAGTGGATAAGTCTGGGCGAATTTTCTTGGTGTTGGATGATTGTTCCACCATAAGTGCAGGTTGTTCTTCTAAAACTATTGTATTTCCTTTGTCTAATTTACTTACAGATTGTGGTGAACTAGGGTCAACGGGATCGATTTTATTACTAGATTTATGTCCTTTCTTTATGCTATCTCCCTTCTTCCTATATGACCCTTTACTATGTTCCCTTGTTACACTCCTTCTATAGACTTAGAAATATATTGAGCAAATTTTTTTGTGAGGAATTTCTTCCAACTACTGTCTCATTTTCTCAATTCATGGACAACAAAGAGTTTCATCAGTCCATGGTGGTAGATACTGGTTTTGGGATTCTTAGAGGAAGACTTAATCCCCCTCACCATCTTGTTTAGACTCATCCAAAGGAAATGGGGAAAGTCTATGTGTGGGCATCCTTCAAAATGAAATAAAAGACTTAAATGATAAAGAAAGGTGGTTGCATACGTCCCTTCACAAGTTAAAAAATTATGTAAGCAGATGAGCATTATCCAATATTCTTCTTTGATCCAGCTTCTGGAGATACCTTTCATCCAATCGGATTCCAGGTTGTCAAGCTTCAATAATTTCTGATAGAGGCTCCTACCAAAGATGATGCCTTTGAAATACTTCTCTCCAGTGGAAGGTAACTTGGTTGCCTCTGATATGATGGCTTCAGTGATCGTTAGTTTTAGGTCCCCCAACTGGACACTCTCTCCATCATAAGTTTGGGTGAAGGCACGAAATACCCCCTCATGATGTCCTCTAAATTTTTCTAAGAAGGGGACCTAGCCAACCCTTTCAAATATTTCTTTGCAAGCTTGATACTCCTATGCTTATCTGTACAGATGGAACACTGGTTCGTGCCTGTCAACCCCCATTCCGACTTAAAGACGGGTTTAAAAACAAGTATGGGAAACAAAATTTGGGTGAGGGTTTGGTATTGAACGTAAAACGATGAGAATAGAATGATGGAAGAAAAGTAACAAGACAGTAGGAGCAGATAGAGTGGTGTATAGTAGGAAGTGGTTAATTAACGCTCATCTAGATGGAAAAGCCATCCAGAAGATCATATATAATGAAAATGAGAATACAACGATCAATTCTTGGAAATGATAGCAAGGTAAGAAATTAGTTAGAAATAATGCCTAAGGATCATGTTCATGGATAAGGTGACTATCATACCCATAAGTAGCGTCACATCCCATTCTTATTGGTTTTCACAATGATTATGACGAATGTGGGTGATGTGACCAAAATTCATCAATGGGTAGTGTTCGACATCATAAGTTTGAACAACGTGAGTTCATAGAAGGTGGCATAATCATAGTTTTGTCATCATACAAACAAAAAAATTTGAGAAGATATTCCAAATTGAATGATCACCTCATGAAGAGATTTGTGTATATCACAAATGATTTTGAAAATAGGGGAAATCATGAAAACTTTAGAAAATAATGATATGGAGGTTTAATAACTCAAGATGACAAGGGAATATGAGGGTAACCATATGTATAATACAAAATTCATGCGATTCTTAATAAAAAGGAATAAACATTGAGTCCATACCTCTATTACCCAGAATGCATTTGATCAATTAAAGCAATATAAAATATAGAGCAATGTTACCCAAATCCCTTCATCAATACTGGATCACAAAATCAATACTGGATCAACACAAAAGATCATTTTAGTATCGGACCAACACAAAGAATTGTTTTAGTACCAGACCAACACAAAGAGACTTTTTAGTACCGGACCAAAACAGGGAGACTTTTCAGTACCAGACCAACACAGAGAGACTTTTCCAGTACCAGACGAACTCAGAAACTATTCTTTTAGTACATAGTGAAACTTTGGCAAAGTACCCAAAATCTTGTAGGCTTGTTCTTCATCTCTAAACGTGTTCTGAGGGTCAATATGAAGTATAGGTTGGCACTCACTATTGTTGTATGTGACTTTTTTCCTCTGAATGACCATGTTGAAAACGTTATAAACAACACACTGGTGCAGGTGTGTTGCAAATGCAGCGGAAGTATCTGATCCAGAATTGGATCTAGGAGCCTAACAGGGCTAAAAAAGGCTCAAAAATGAAAGTTCTTAGAATTCGACGAAACCAATGCCATTGCGTCTTTCTCGTTCTCCTGATTTCGACCATATATTTACTTCGTCAAATGGGCTCTGTATGCGAAAGATATCGCATTCTGATCGAAAACCCAAACAGGTAAAAAAAGGAGGGTGACTATACAGTCCGTATAGTGCATGTGGCAGGCTGACTGTACAGGCCGTACAGCCGTATAGATGATGTGGTAGCATCTGGAGATGACATGTTGCAGGTGATGGGGCATATGACAGGTACATTTGGACCACCCAGAGGGTGACATGTGTCACCACTATAAGGGTGACACGTGGCACGGGCTTACGATGACAGGTACAGTGGCATGCTGATGTGGCGGTACAGTTGATGACTGGGCAGAACTCTCAGCAGATAGGTGGATGAATAGACAGTTGATGCGTGGCTTCGTTCTCGGCGAATGGAGAAGTTCCACATGGCACCTTGTGGTTGGCTCTTCAGTTTATGCAAAATTGGTTGGAGTCCACGAGAGTCGAACCCCTGACCTCCCATAGGGTATGGACTGGTAGTGCCAGGCTAGCCAACCTGCCCTCACTTGGTTCTTAACTACTATTTGTTAAAGCATATATTTGAATTGATTTGAATCGCCATTCGGAGGGGGAAAGGGCTAGGGCTTAGCCCCAACCCTCGACACTTAACATACGACATGACCACCCACGAGAACCAGAAGCAAAAGCACAGAAGTATGGGGACTAGCCCCATTTCTTTGGGGATTCGGTCCTATCCACCGCCAACGGGACTGGGAGCTAACCAAACAAAAAGGGCGCAGGGGGTTATGGTCGTTAGCGCGTGGTCCTATAACCGCGTCCGAAGACCAGGAGCCAGGACAGCTAGCGCGCCCGGGAGGTTAACGCCTAGCCATATGTTAGGCTCCCATATGATCAGGAGCACACGCCAAAAGGGGCTGCGCCCAAATTAAACTTGTATGGTTTTTAAACTATATTAAATTGATTTTTAATTGATATTTACTGTAATTAATGGATTTTATCCATTATTGGGAGATTTTGAGCTCTGTTTGAGCCCAGATTTTGGGAGGAAGTTGGGGATGGATAACCAACTTCAGATCTATAAAAACTAGGCATGTTTGATGCCATGAAGGACATTCATAGCAGAGTTATGCTGAAGGGAAGCCAAGCCAAAGCCATTTTTATGCAGGGAAGTTGTTGAGGAGTAGACGCTTGCGGGCCATTTCTGGGAGCTTCGGTCATCCGTTTTGCATGCTGTTTCTTTTGCCAGGTTCTAGAGATATGGAAGAACATGACCAGGTCAGCCTTGTATCCTAATGGCACTACTGCGATGTACTTTTTGAGATTTTGAACAGAAATAAAGAAGCCTCCCCCACTGAGACAAAGGCTTGGAGACGTAGGCAATTTTGTGCTGAACTCTGTTATCACTTCTCTTGTTATGGTTTGTTGTTTATTACTTCATTTCAGATGTGCATATATGTATATGGCTGTCATAATTCCTCTTATTTCCTCATTCTTTCATTAATCTTCTCAATTGGTTAATCAACACATGCATAATTAACTCAACCACAGTCATTAAAAGATCTTTTCCGGTTCAAGTGGTATCAGAGCTAGTTGACGTTTGGATTTGAGTTTTGAATGCTAACCAAGGAAAAGATATAGCGTGGTGAAGGCAATATTGTTGTAGAGAATCCATTAATTGGATGAGAAAGAGAGCTTCTCACAACGAGAAGATGGCATCGGAAGAAGGGCTTTCTCAGGATCAGAAAGAGTTATGGAAAACTTTCCTTGCTATGTTGGAGATGGTGAAATTTTTGTATGAGGATTACTTGGAATGGAAAAGACAAAATCTGGGTGAATCTTCAAAGGGAAAAAGTGAAGAGGAAGAGGATCCTCCTCAGATTCCTCCTTCACCTCCATCATCACCTCCTTCTTCTCCTTCTTCTTCAAGTTCAAGTTCTAAATCTAATGCAAAGACACATGTTCATAAACATAAGAATGAAATGCCATTGTTAAAACTTGATGTTAAATTTGAGTTAACCATATATGATGGTAAAGTAAATGCAGAGAAACTTGACAATTGGATCAGGCAGATGGAGGTTTACTGTAGTGTGCAACAGATCAAGGATGAGGCCACACAAATCAAGTTGGCATCTTTGAGACTTGCAGGTACAACTCTCATCTGGTGGCAAAGAAAGTTGCAAAATGGAACGCAACGAGTGGGTAATGTATTTCCATCATGGAAAATCTTCATTTATGCACTTAGGAAACAATTCTATCCTTTGGGTTATAAAGAAAAAGCATTAATTGAATGGCAATCTTTAAAACTAATAAAAGGACAAATAGTGCAAGAGTATACAGATGGATTTCAAAAAATGGAATTGATGTTAGATATCCCTTTACAAACACAAGAAACTCTTATGAAGTAGGAGGTTTACCTGCGCATATTAGAAACATTGTATTCATGTTTGGACCCACTAACCTTGATGAGGTTTCTATTCAAGCAACATATATTGAAGCAGGGAAAGCAGGTGTGTCAGGGGAATCATCATCTTCAAGGAAAGAGGACAAGAGGAAATGGCATGGCAAGAATTCAAATGCAGTGACGAGAAAGGAAGGGAAGCCCTCTTGCAAGCATTTCAAGAAAGAGGGACATGATGAGGACAGATGTTGGCAGTTGCATATCGAGAAGAGGCCAAAGTGGTTCAAGGAAAACAAGGGAATGCAAACAGTGGCAACGACAACAAGACCCACAGACTTGGGATCGGATTCAGGTGATGAATCAAAGATCTCATTGGTTGGTATGATAGGTAAAATTGGTGAAGGCATTGATTGTAGAAGCAACTTGTTTCATATAAG
>ML781643.1:101748-129521 GCA_009831015.1 Picea engelmannii | reverse complement strand
ATTGTAGAAGCAACTTGTTTCATATAAGGGTAATCATGCGACACACTAAGATAGACACATTAATCGACAGTGGATCTCAATCTAATCTAATCTCAGAAGAATTGGTTAAGCAATTGGGGTTAAAAACACAAGTACATCATAAGACTTACACACTTAAATGGATAAGCAATCATCATCAAATGCACATAACAAAGTAATGCACAATCAAATTTGCAATTTCATCTAAGTATGTGGATGAGGTAACATGTGATGTAGTGTTGTTAAGAGAATGTGGAATGGTCTTAGGTAGTCCATATTTATATGATCATAAGGCAATCTTCTACAGGACAAAGAATCAATATCAATTAACCAAAGCAAGTCAAGGTTATGTGGTTCATGCTCACCATGTTAAGGAAAATAAAACACTTCAAACAATGGAACAATTAAAGAAGGAAGTGCAAGCAAGAAACAAACCAATAATTGTTTCAAATGAAGTAATCGATCTTAAGCAAGAACAAGAAATGATTGTTGAATGGAAAATCAATCATAAGTTGCTTCAAGATAAGCTCATGTCATGCAAATATTTCAAGTATATCAGCTCATTTGAAGTCGTCTTTTTGATGCTGTCATTAGTAATGTTTTCTACATGGATGATAGTGGCTTCAGTAAGATGTAACATGGTTCAAATGGCTAACAATATACTGTCAGTTGTCATGATTGTGTTATAGTTGATCTTGATGAGACAAGTGCATAGGACAGAGTTCAGAGACAGAGGACAGGCCGGGTGGCCTATCCTAAGCTTGTTAACTGATCAGTAAACTTTTGGGGACCAAAAGGTCCTTTAGTGGGGAGGTGTGATCTAGAATCGGATCTAGGAGCCTGACAAGGCTAAAAAAGGCTCAAAAATGAAAGTGCTCAGAATTCGATGAAACCAATGCCATTGCGTTCGTCTCATTCTCCCAATTCCATCCATATATTTACTTCATCAAACAGGCTCCGTATGCGAAAGATATCACATTCTGATAAAAAACCCAAACAGTTAAAAAAAGGGGGGTGACTGTACAGTCCATATAGTCCGCGTGGCAGGCTAACTATACAGGCCGTACAACTGACGTGGTAGCATTTGGAGATGACACATGGTAGGTGATGGGGAATATGATAGGTACATTTGGACCACCCAGAGGGTGACACATGTCACCACTATAAGGGTGACATGTGGCACGAGATTACAGTGATAGGTACAGTGGCATGCTGACGTGGCAGTACAGTTGATGACTGGGTAGACCTCTTAGCAGACAGGTGGACAAATAAATAGTTGACGCGTGGCTTTGTTCTCGACGAATGGATAAGTGCCACGTGGCACCCTGTGGTTGGCTCTCTGGTTTATGCAAAATTGGTTGGAGTCCACGAGAGTCGAACCCCCGACCTCCCATGGGGTATGGACTGGCAGGGCCAGGCTAGCCAGCCCGCCCTCGCTTGGTTCTTAACTACTATGTGTTAAAACATATATTTGAATTGATTTGAATCGCCATTCGGAGGAGGAAAGGGATGGGGCTTAGCCCCATCCCTCGGCACTTAACATACGACATGACCGCCCACGAGAACTATGAGCAAAAGTGCGGAAGAATGGGGACTAGCCCTGTTTCTTTGGGGATTCATTCCTATCCACCGCCAATGGAACTGGGAGCTAACCAAACAAAAAGGGCGCGGGAGGTTATGGTGGTTAGCCCGTGGTCCTATAACCGCACCCGAAGACTAGGAGCCAGGATAGCTAGCGCACCCGGGAGGTTAACGCTTGGCCATATGGTAAGCTCCCATATGATTAGGAGTGCGCGCCAAAAGGGGCTACGCCCAAATTAAACTTGTATGGTTTTTAAACTATATTAAATTGATTTTTAATTGATATTTACTGTAATTAATGGATTTTATCCATTATTGGGAGATTTTGAGCCCTGTTTGAGCCCAGATTTTGGGAGAAAGTTGGGGATGGATAACCAACTTCAGATCTATAAAAACCATGCCTATTTGAGGCCATGAAGGATAATCAGAGCATAGTTATGTTGAAGGGAATCCAAGCCAAATCCATTTTTATGCAGGGAAGTTGTTGAGGAGCAAACGCTTGCGGGCCATTTTTGGGAGCTCCGGTCATCTGTTTTGCATGCCGTTTCTTCTACTGGGTTCTAGAGATCTGGAAGAACATGACCAGATCAATATTGTAGCCTAATGGCACTATTGTGATGTACTTTTTGATCTTTTGAATAGAAATAAAGAAGCTCCCCCCACTGAGACAAAGGCCCGGAGACGTAGGCAATTTTGTGCCAAACTCCATTATCGCTTCTCTTGTTATGGTTTGTTATTTATTACTTCATTTCAGATGTGCATTTATGTATATGGCTGTCATAATTCCTCTTATTTCCTCATTCTTTCATTAAGCTTCTCAATTGGTTAATCAACACATGCATAATTAACTCAACCATAGTCATTAAAATATCTTTTTCGGATCAGTATCATAAAATGAGGTAAAATATCCAATGATTGGGATCTAAGTTCTATAAAAGGGAGGAAATTGTAGCTAGACATCCTCCTGTAGAGGTGCAAAAACCTCCTCTTTTTGGAACCAGAAAGACCATTGCTTCTGTTGCCACTTCCATTTTATTGGAAATAAAAATCTAAGTACCACTGTCCTATGGATTTTTCTCGAGCCCGGGTCAGTTAATGCTAGCCGATGTTTTCAATTTTTAGGAGTCTGGAAAACTTAAAGAAGACTCCATATACTGTCTTGTGGATTTTTCTCGAGCCCATATCAGTTAATGCTCGCCAGTGTTTTCAATTTTTAGGAGTTTGGAAAACTTAAAGAAGACTTCATATACTGTCCTATGGATTTTTTTCGAGCCCAGATCAGATAATGCTCGCCAGTGTTTTCAATTTTTAGGAGTCTAAAAAACTTAAATAAAAATCCATTAGGATCCTTTCCCATGAGTAATCTACCAGGGTTGGGTAAAGGAATAAACTTACACCTGGCAGATGTCCTCCTTATTGCTTATCTACATGAGAACACAATCATCTTATGTTTTTGTTAGTAACATAAAAAAATCACTATCTAACACACACATATATACATATATGTACAAAGTTAAATTAAATCACACAACAAAACTTACAGTGGTGGTTCAATAGGAGGAGAACTCCTCTTGTTTACCAATTGCATTTTGGAATTCTGAAGAACTTGTTTGATAAAATCCTCTTTAGAAAAAGGCTTATGATAAGATTTCAATCTATGCCCATTTACAACAAAGGAAGTCTGATATTCATAAATAGTTTTTATCTTCACTGAACCATTGTCATAAACTATGTCTACTTTATAGGGTCCCAACCATCAAGTGGACAATTGACCCTTTAAATTCTTGAACCTACTGTCATATAGGGCCCAATCACCTGGCTAAAAATATTTCTTCTTGATGTACTTGTCATGCCATTTAGTCCTTTGTTCTTCAATGAGTGTAGTCCTTTGCAGAGAATATTGTTTGATTTCATCAAGTTCATTCAGCTGTAGTATCCTCTGTTTCTAGGCTTCATCCAAATCCATTCCCAATTGCATAACAGTCCTGAAAGTTTTTACTTATAATTCTATGGGAATCAACACCTACTTCCCATACACTAATTCATAAGGTGTATGGCCTATTGTGTTTCTCCAAGTTGTTCTGTAGGTCCATAAGGCCTCATGAAACCGATCCACCCAATATTTATGGTGTAACTGAACTGTCTTGGTAAGTATAGCTTCTATCACCTTGTTAGTTGATTCCACTTGTCCTTTTTCTTGGGGGTGATAAGGTGAGGATTTTCTATGTTTAATCAGATATTGTTCAGTAATGGATTTGACCAAATTGTAGGTAAATTGGGTTCCTTGGTCTTTCACTATTTCTCGAGGCACACCAAAATGAGTAAACATGTCTTCAAATATAAAATCAACAACATATTGTTCATTTGCAAAGTACAAAGCTTTATCCTCTACCCATTTAGTCACATAATCTATATAGACCAGTATATACCTTCTTCTTCGAGACATTGGGTTGATTGGTCCTACAAAGTCCAAATCCTATTTCTCAAAAGGTTCAATTACTACGTGAGCTTTGAGAGACATCTCATCACTTGCAGTTGGTTTCCCCATCCTCTGGCAATCATCACAACTAGCCACATACTTCTTTGCATACCTGAAAATAGTTTTCCAATAGTATCCTGACTGTAGTATTTTGTATGTTGTCCTCTTATCAGAAAAATGGCCTCCACATGGGCCATCATGGTAGGATTTAATGATATCATACATATCATCCTCCTGTACACATTTTCTAATCACCAAATCAGGTCCTGTACGCTATAGACAGTCATCATGCCACATATAATTTTCACTTAGCTGAATAATCCTTTATTTTTCTTGAAGGGACAGATTCTGAGGTAATTTTCCTATTACAAGATAGTTAGCCAGATCTACATACCAAGGAATGTAAGTAAAAATAGAAAACATAATTTCATATGGAAAATTTTCATCCACTGGTGCATTATCACCTGTATGAATAAGTCTAGATAGGAAATCAACAACAAGGTTATCTTTTCTAGGTCTGTCAATGATAGTAATATTGAATTCTTGCAATAGTAGCATCCATCTAGTAACTATAACATTTGTATCAATATTGTTCATTAAAAATCTAATGGCTGAGTGGTCTGTGTGTACAAAAACCTCATACCCTGTTATGTAGTGCCTGAATTTATTAATGGCATGAACTACTAATAATAATTCCTTTTCAATGACAATATAATTTACTTCGGTTGGGGAGAGATTTTTGTTGACAAAGTAGATAGCATAGGGAATTTGGTTTTCTCTTTGTCCTAGAACAACCCCCAAAGCGGTATCTGAGGCATCAATGAAGATATGAAAGGGAAGAGACCAGTTTGTTCCTCTTAAAACAAGGGCACTAGAAAGATTTTTCTTTAAAATTTCAAAAGAAATCTGACATTTCTCATCCCAATGGAATTCAACCTCTTTTGCTAACAATTTGAATAGTGGGGCAGCCAAGTTTGTGAAATTTTGAATGAATCTTATGTAATATCCAACATGTCCTAAGAAGCTTCTAACTTATTTTTGTGAGCTAGGGATCATGATTTGAGAAATAATGTCGATTTTAGTAGGATCTACCCTTATTCCGGTACTGGAAATATGATGACCCAAGACAAACCCTTCAGTGAGCATCATTCTAGATTTTTATGGCCGAGGGAAAGATTAGTCTCTCTACATATGATCAATACTTTCTACAAATTGTCCAATGCCTGTTGGAAATCATCCCCATATACTGTGAAGTTGTCCATATAGATTTCTACATAGTCATGGGTTAAATAAATAAAAAATAGCTAGGACAACCCTCTAAAAGGTGGCAGGGGCATTTTAAAAACCAAAGGGAAGAACCCTATAAGCATAAGTACCCCATGGGAAAGTAAATGTGGTTTTCTCCTGATCTTCAGGGGAAGTTTGGATCTTGTTATACCCACTAAACCCATCTAAGAAAGAAAAGTACCTCTTCCCAGACAAGGATTCCAAGACTTGGTCTATGAAACACAAGGGAAGATAATCTCTATAGGTATCCTTGTTCAGCTCCCCGAAGTTCATACAAATTCTCCATTTTCCATTCGTCTTAGGGACAATAACTAATGGGGATACTCACTTGCTATCTAAAACAGGGTAAATAAAATTGACATGTACGAGTTTTTGGAGCTCTTCTTTCACTATGTCTTTTAAGGTTGGGTTCATTCTTCTTTGGGGCTGCCTAACAGGTCTGATTTGATCATTGGTGTAAATATGATGTATACAAGTATCAGGGTGAATTCCTTTCATATCGGAGTAGTCCCATGCAAAATCAATGGACTGTCCTTGAATCATTTGGATCAATTTTTGTTGTGGATCTAATTTAAGGCTAGAATTTATATATAGGGATTTTCTAGGATTGATTTCAACAGTCCAAACAATTGAATATTCTTCTCCACTTATTGCTGATATAGTAAATAATGTAGAAGTGGAGGGATGCCAAACCTCCTGAAATTTAGGGCTGAAAATATTTGTGAATTCTGGAAAAAATTGAGGATACTCAATGCATTCTGTATTGGCTAGAAATAAGCTTAAAATATGTTCTTCAGTTTGTTCTTGAACTCCCCTTGCTTGCTCAAGTGTTAACAGGAGTTGAGCACAGTTCTTCTCCCCATAGGGGTTATCCAACCATAAAGGAACTTTATTGGTTGGTTGGGAAGAAGGAAAGAGAACAAGTTTTTGACTATGGGTCCAATTAAAAATTGTCATCTCCCCAGACCGACAACTAATAAATGCATGAGTAGTAGCGAACGAAGGTCGACCAAGCACAAATGGATGTCCAAGTTTGGAGGTGTTGGCTTGCTTGGGTTGACCCAGGTTCTAACTATAGGATTACCAACAAACCCTTCTACCATCGGCCCTTCTGGATACCAGAAGGAAACACAATGCACAAGTTCACTATGCAATCTCACCCGAGATGGCTTCAATGGGTGGGCGCAGGACTCAGAGGTCTGCAACTGTGGGATGGGATGTGTTTCTCTCTCAGGGGAATTGGATATACTTATTGTTATCCCTCATTATATTTTACTCCAAACCACTGCCACCATTATTTTGATAGGACTTCATTAACCATTATAAACGCATGTGTTCAATAAAAAGCATTCATCTACTGTAAACCAAGATTCTAATCTATTTACTACTATAACATTCTTTTATTTTGTTTTGTTTTGCATATTCCATTAACTTATTCTTACTGTGCAGTGTTCATTCATTTATCATATAACATATTCATCATAAAAACTCATTAAAGTAAATGCAAGCATAACACACTACATACAGTCACATAAAACATAGATATACCATGGTTCACCCCCCCTGGGGCTACGTCCACAAAGATTTGTCTCTTTTTCTCTTTATTCATCTCATGAGAAATCTAATGTTGTGCAATATATATTTCTTCCTTCATTATAGACGATATCAACAGATTGCAACCGTTCTCTCAATAATACACACTCTCAAAAATGGAAACAACAACTAAAAAAAGGACAACCTTCTCATCGTCCTAATACATTCTACTTATACAAATCTGGGACAACGCCCTTACAAAAAACCCAACCCTAAGAAGATTAGGTTTTTCCACTTTCTCCTTGACTTTATCTTAGATGGTCCTTGATCCAACCATCGCTCCAAGTCGACGCTTGTCCAATTTCCAACTGCTCTACAACAGTTTGTCCACTTTGTAACTGCTTTTCTTGGTGCTTTTTTTCTTCATTTTTTGGCGCTACTTTTCCTCTATTTCCAGTGCTTCTTTGATTTCTTCAAACTTCCTTGATTTTCTTCCAAAATTTTCCTGCGCTAACAGGCCCCCAAAACTGACATCGTGACTCGTCCTGAGTCACTCACGAACTCCATCTTCTTTCACTACCTGTGCCAGTGCTTCATACATATCTGCTATCCGTTGGCATTGCTCCTGAGCTTGGTTAATGTTCTCTTTCATGGCTTATACCACTTGCACAGTGACTGGTGGTCATAATATTTCTCCCCCCTCCAAGCCTATCTATTCAAAGTGCACTTTCGTTGCGTCGATCTCCACGACCAACTGCTCCACCTTTTCTTGCAGGGGCTCCAACTAAGCATGTCTTGTGATTTTCTGTGTCTGCACCGCTTTTTCCTCTGCCTGTAGGTTCTTCATTTCTATGGCAGTATTGATCTTCTCTGGAAGTGACAGAAGGATTTTGAATGAATTTCCAAGAAGTCCATGGGATACTCCCAAGAAGATAAGTTAACTATTACATAATCTAGGCTCCCTGCTGGGATGATGACTGATTTTTCTGCCAATTCCAACAAGGTCTGTGTTGGACTTAAATGATTTAGGTGTAGCATAAACATAGTGTCAACAATCATAACATTTATTTCTGCTCCTAGATCAATAAGTGTATTTGAAAAATAAATACCATTAATTTCTGCAGTCACCACTGGGTTTCCTGGATCATTATATTTGGATGGCATTTTTGATATAAATTGTGACAGTTGCCAAACCACTTGTATAATAGGAGGTTCATTCCTCTTCCTTCCATGATTTTTGATGCAAAGAACCCTTATAATTTTAGCATAGATAGGAATATATTTTATGTCTTGGAGTAGGGGAATCTTTACACATATATTCCTTAGTTCAGTTTCTAAGTCATGTCCTATAGGTACCTTAGGCTTCTTCACAATTAACCTTTCTGGATAGGGTGGAGGATTAGTTTCTTGAGGTATTTCTGATGGTTGAGGAGTGTGAGGAGGAATTTTCTCTTGTACAGGGATGTATTCTTCTTCATTGGGTTGGTCATCTATTTGTTCTTCTTCTTGAATAACCACTGTAGAATTTGTTGTATTCAATACCTTCCCAGATCTCAATTGAATTTCATTGAGTGAAGTAGGATTTATTACATAAGTTGGGAAAGTTTGTACTTCAATATTCTATATAGTTTGAGTAGGTCTATTGTTCGTATTAGGGATGGGTTGTGTAGGAATAGGGGTAGGCTGAGGGGGGTTTGGATTAGGTGCAACATGCATTTTTTGTTGTTGATTTGGGTTCAAATGCAAGGTGAGTTCTTGTTGTAGCTGGGGAGGTAGAGGTAAAGCAGGTGGATTAAACCTTGGTAAAAACTGAGAGATATTTGAAGGATATTGTGGGTAAGTAGGAAAAGTTGGTGGTTGAAAAGGAACATTCCCATATGCAAGGCCCCTCCATCCTTGTTGCCAAGGTTAGACTTGTGGTTGCTGATGTGTTTATTGATAGTAATGAATTGGAGGAATTCATTTTTGTTGTGAGTATTGTGTGGTGAGATCGTAAAACATATTAGTATTTTGGTGTCTCCATGCTCTCTTAGGGGGATATGATGTTTCCTGAGGTTCTCCCCCTCCCTAAAAAATGGATTTTAGTCTAGGTAAGGAGGGGCACTCATTGGTAGGTTGATATTCTGTACAAATCCCACAAATTTCAATGACATTAATAGGACATTCCTTTTTAGGATGTCGCTTCCTACATCGAGGACAGAAAATTGCTAAAGTAGCATTTTCTTCTTCTTGTTTCTTTTTTATATTCATGGTGTTCAACTGGGTGTTGATTGTGTTTAGGATGTCTATTTTGAATTTGTCTAGCAGATTCCCTAATTATATCCTTGTAACACCTCCTGGAGCAGGTTTGGTAGTTCTGCCTATAGGATCCCTTACACTTCTTCCTGTTTTGGCTTGGCTGCGAGAGTAGCTTTTACAGTACTCTGCAATGTCTACAAATGGCTTCTGATATACATCCCCAGAACTCATGAGTTTTAGTACTTCAATACAATCATCCCTTATACCCTTCAAGAAGATGGTCTTAACTGTGGCTGTGTCTAAGGAATTTTTTTTTGTCTTTTGATAGTTATTTAGGAATCTTTCTAGGTAATCTTCCAAAATTTCCTCCTCAGACTATTGTGTTTTAAATATATCATTCCTAGCATGTCTAGGTTTGCAATAATCTTGATATTTCTAGAGGAAGGTTTCCTTCATACCATCCCAAGATAAGATAGTGTGCTCTCCTAGGTTCATAAACCACCTTAACGCTGAGTCTTTAAGTGTGGATGGAAAGAGTTTTAGTTTTTGAGCACTATCAGTGTAATTATAACTCCTACATAGTTTATCAAATTCAAACAAAAATGAATCAAGATCTTCTATTGACATACCATGGAAGTGAGGTAGTGATTAAAATGGGATATTATTCATAGAAACATATCTGGTGATGTCTAATATTGGGAATCCAAATGTCTCTGTTTCATTGTTTTCATTTCCCTCCTCATTTGCCATGTCTCCAAATAGCACATTATAGGTTGCAGGTGATGTTTCCCCACTAAGTGATGGTTCGACCACTAGGCTGGTTGGGATATCCAACTGTTCCAATAATTTTTGTGTTTCTCCAATGGCAGATTCAACCTCTTCTACCACTACCTCTATCTCTTTTCCAACTCTCCCTTCTGATTGGGTCGCCAGTGCTTCCCTTCTTGCTTGTTGTAATATGTTTTCAATCTAAACAATAGATTCATATTTAGTTACTTTGACTTTAGTTTCAATTACTTCCTTTGAACTCTCTCCTCTGTGATTTTTCCTACATAAACATTATTTCAGTTAGTATGGGGGATTTTTCTTGATTTTTCTGTAACTTTGGGGGTTTTCTTGAATTTTCTGCAATTTTGGATGCAATAAATGTACCTTTGTTATATCTACGTCTACGCATAAAAAGAAGATCTAAATACTATCTCAACAAAAAATCTAACTACTGAAGGTAAGAGGACAACATGAATTTGGAGAAACCGCACTAAAGTGGATGCGTGGGATCCTCCCTCACATCTTACTGTCTTCTCCCCACCCTCAGGTCGTCCTTAAAACCACTCCAAAAACATAAAATAAATCTAATGCAAACACTACCTATTAGCATTTACAACTCCCCGACAACGACACCAAAATGTTGGTGCAATTATATGTTCAATATATTGCAATCATTTAATATGTCAATCCGGTTTTGTAATCAGTAGAGTTGATGCACTGTATGTGCCGATAGCAGATAATTTCCTATGTCTGCTGAGTATAGTCTATGTGAGAAAAAAAATTCAAAACCAAATACTCTGTTTTCACACTTTTCAAATAAAACTCTCCACACAATTCAAAATTCAGAAAGCAAAACTTATCAAAAAGCATACAATCCAGAGTTCTTGCTCAAGGGATGGATCTGTTCATTGTTGGCTCATGAAAGGTAAAAATGAACTGTGATTCTATCTCCTGGAGCAACTACACTAACAATAATTAACGCTCTGCATACTTTTAAAAGGAAACTTGATCAAGCTTAAAAGAAATACCAGGTACGGTAAAACAATCCATTATAAGCGCATGTAGGGTGAGAGATGGAGTTCTTGATTATGCTTATGTTTGCAAGGTGTAGTCTAATCAATTTTGGAAGAGAAATCTAAGTGTAGTGGAATGCTCCATTACAGGCTCATGTATGGTAAAAGATGGAGATCCAACTTGTCCTTAGATTTGCATAATGAAAACAAACACTACAACATTTAGTCTAGAAAAAACACTAAAGCATTTAAATCAAATGATTTTTCTCATATACTCACACAAAGATGACAAATCATTACTCATAAACTGTTACACTTAGAGATCTCACATTACACACACAATTCTCACCTACTCAAAATTACCACACATCCATGTGACCTACTATTAAATGTATCATTGAAACATGACATGGATGAAATTAGATGTTGTACTAAAACATTAAAATATTATGTCCACACACACAGAAAACCAGAATCATATTCAAAATTAATTATAAAGAGACTTACCTTGATTGGGTCGGTGGGCCCTTGCCATACCAACAAGGAAACTCTCAAGAGAAACTTACAGGAGAGAAGATTTAAACACACATATAGAATCCCTGAACTTAAAATTATATCATTGCTTGAGAAAATGGAGGTACAATCCATAGTTCTTCAAGAACCAATCTTACAACATAACAATGCTTAATTCTATCTCCATATGTTTATCATCTACAAGTCCCTCTTTTTAAAGAGAGGCAACCGTTACAATCAAAGTTTGAAGATAACATCAAATACTTGCATAAATATTACAATTGGATGATACATCGATTTTTAAAGGAAAGATTTCATGCTCATGACATGAAGTGCATGAGTGATTAAATGTATCGTGGTCTCCAACAAACAGATAATGTTCAAACCAACAAATTCCTTGGACCCATCAAGAACAATATCATTAAAACAACCAAGCCTGGAAATTCGGAACAAGTACCAGACACACACAACTACATAACTCAATACCGAACGCACATAGTCATACAAATCGCTACCGGACGAGCGCGAGGATACCAGACAAACTCAACAACAGGTACTGGACGACGCATAAATAGGAGTTGTTATCATGAAGTCTGCTTGAATCATACAAAGTAATTAGAGTGTTCTAAACATCAAATATTCAATCCTAATCAGTAATAAGTCATCATAAATCATGTTTAAACATCAATTACCTCATATGTACGCAATAATTGCTGAAGGACATGTCTGATGAGGAAAATAGGCAGAGATTGCATATGTGTTAGGAAAAAATGGTCAAGATATGGGAAAGATAAGGAAATTGAAGGTGACAAAAAGGAGGCTCAACACACCTAGTGGGAAACAAGTGAGGCCCTCACTGGACACTATTATCTCGTCATGCAAGGCATTTCCAGACTTCTATAATTGAGGAGTTACAAGGTGATAGGCGAAGGGTGAGTTGGATGTTCATGTCAAAGGCCTAGGTACTTGCATCATTTGAGTCTCTAGTGGCCTCTAGAATATCTAGAAGCCTCCCCCAAGCCTCATCCAAGAGATATATAACAAAGGCAAGCCTTGGGAATGAGGGAGGAAGAATTGAAAGTAATGTTATGTTGTCCAACTACAGAGGTACCTACTACAGCCAGAAATCAATGAAGCCTAGCCAGATCAAGGAGCTACAAGGAGAGGCAAGGAGCAAGGATACTAAAGAAGCTCACATCAACATTTGAGGTATGCATGTTTTGATGTATTGTTCTCATGATTTATAATAGATCATTTGATTTTACCCTCATATAATTTGTGTTCATTTAATGAATGATAGATCTGATTCATTTATTCATAGATCTGATTAGAACTAGATTGGATCTAGGATTCTAATCCTTAATATAGTAGAAGAGAAGGTTTTGTTGGTCTTTTGTATACATGAAGCAGATTGTGGACCTTGGAGTTGGATTTTCAGGATTGCAATAGCCAGGAAATATGAAATACCACCTCAATAAAGGTATGCAAATATTCCACACTCTCTAAGGTAATTATGAGTCCATGTACTTGAGTCTAGATCTAGTAGATCCATAAGAAGCCTACCCCTCATGTCTAGGATAAATAGGTTGATCCTAGGGACATCTTACTGATCTTCTCAGTGAGATCCCTATGAGAAAAAATCCCATAACAATCATGCATTCATTGATCACGAGTTGTGTTATCTACATTTTTTTTTAAGTTTGTTTTGTGTAGATGCATGAAGTTGACATCTAAATTGCAGAGATTAAGCTACACACAAATCAATACAATATAATTTGGGCTTGGGTTGCTTCATTTGACATTGAAAATAATTATTACTTTCATTCGTACTAGAACAAGTGAGATTCAAAGTCATGGCCTCTCTGGCCTCTAACATCCATTAAAAAAAAGGCCCCATTAATGTGTGAAGGGAATCCAAGTGTTACTACGTTTATTATTCTTTTTCGTTGTTTCGTGTATATGTTCTCTAGGAGATAGGAATATTGGTAAATAATCATCGTCATCGAGTTGAACATCACGATTTTTTTTAATAAAATTAAAGGATTCTTTTATGACCATGACCTGTTGGTCAGTTTCGATGTTCTCTCGTTATTTACCAAGATTCATGTCCCCGAAGATCTAGACCTCATCTTTGAGATGCTAGACCCTAAAAACCTTAACCTTATTGAAATATACCTGGCCTTTACTTTCCTCACCTTCAAAGGTACCTACTATGAGAAGACCGAAGGTACAACCATGGGGTCCACCTCATCCCCAGTGGTAGGCAACATTTTCATGGAGCACTTCAATACTTTATCCCTTAACAACTCTCATTTCAAACCTAAATGTTAGTTTCATTTTGTCGATGATACTTTTTTTTTCTAGCCTCATGGCCTTGCCTCACTAACCTCCTTTTTCAACCATTTAAACAACATCTTCCCCCATATCTAATTCACTATAGAAATGGAAAAATATGGACCCCTCCCCTTTTTGGATGTTCTTATCTCTCACCTCCCTAATGGATCCCTCACCCACCAAGTTTATCGAGAAAAGACTCACACTGATAGATGCCTTCATGTCGAATCCCATCATCATCCTGCTCAAAAATCCATTGTCCTTAAAAATTCTAGTTACTCGAGCCATTTAGATCTCAGAACCTTAATTCCTTGAATAGGAAAAATCCCACCTAACCGAGGCTCTTGTATCCAATGGCTACACTAGCTCTCAAATTATCAAAGTGTTCTTCTTAGCCTACAAACCTAAATCGAAAAATGCTTCATCTTCCCCATCCCTATCTCTCATTTTGATACACTACATCCATGATACCATTGGTCACATTTCCAAAATACTCGCTAAGAAGATGGGTATAGGAAATCTCAAAGGTATCGAGGATTTGGTTTTATAAAAAAAAAATCTCAATGGGCACATTCCTAAATCCATACAAAACCTCAAGGCTCTCGAATAAATGCATATATCTAATAAGAATATTTTTTTGAGTATTCCTAAAGTTATAGAAATCTTGAGGCTCTAACATTCATATAAATATCTCATAACAACATTTCTGGAACTATTCCTCACAATATTGCTGGCATGGTTTCACTTTGGAGTTTACTTTTATCAGAAAACTCACTTAATGGAGATCTAGGAAGTATAGAATTATCACATCCTAACTTTCTAAGTTACCTGTTTCACTTTTTAGCTCACTCTAACAATTTGTTTGGGACTCTTCTAGCATCTTTGGCCACATGTGATTTGTTGGATTTAAGGAAAAATCGATTAGAAGGTGAGATCCCTAGGTACCTTGCAAATTTTAAATACTTAAGAGTGTTAAGTATTAGTTATAATAATTTCCATGGTAGTGTTCCTCAATCGATCACAAATCTCACCCAGTTGTAGGTGTTGGATTTATCCAACAATTAATTCAGTGGAAGAATACCATCTGATCTTGAGAGACTCTGTGGATTTACAATAAAGGCATATTCAAAGTTTTATAATGAGATTGAAGCATCATTTTCCATTATCATTGAGATAACTAAGTATACTCTCACATATGTGCTTGTAACAAACACAATAATTGATTTTTCAAGCAATAATTTTACAAGATAAGTCCCTACAAGCATATGGAGTATAAGAAACCTATGATTGTTGAATTTATCTGGGAACCAATTTGAAGGGAAGATACCTGAATCACTTAGTGAGATATCTACTCTGGAACAATTGGACTTGGCCAAAAATAACTTGACTAGAGAGATTCCTCAAGAGCTCTCTAAATTGTCAATGTTGGCTATTTTTGATGTTTCATTTAATAGCTTATGTGGTCCAATCCCATCAGGGACACAATTTTCTACTTTCAATGTAGCATCATTTCAAAAGAATAAGTGCTTACAGGGGTTTCCTTTAAATCCATGCAATGAAAAGAAAACACCAATGGGAGAAGGAAATAGTGGTAAGAGTAATGATATCAAGTTGGGATGGATAAATCATTTGAATGAAAAAATATCATTATTAATAACAAGTATGGGAGTTGGGATTAGATTTGGGGTAGTGGTTGCGATCTTTATATTGTGGGAAAGAGGTAGACATTGGGTGTTGGGTTTACCCCACAACAAATCACAAGCTTTCTATGCCGAATATTGATTCCCTACATAAGAAGAATGTAAATATGTTTTATTTTGTATTTGGTTATTTCAAAATAGTGGTAAATAAAATAATTTGCAACATATGTAAAATAATGAGAGAGATTATGTTTTTTATTTGTATGAACTGGTTGGGGGAATTAATAACTAGGGAGAAACACACTTACTCGACACAAGGTCGAATCCTCGAGAGTACCACTATAACCCCTAATTTTTTCATGAAAAGTCCATCATCTCGCATAAAAAATTATCTAAGATTCAAATCAAGAAAAAGTGGATGGCTATCATTAACACCATGAGTCCCATAAATCCCATTCACTCATACTAGTTTTTAAAAGAATAAAAAAAAACATGATTATCATAGAAAACAATGTAAATATAACCATTAAAATCATAATAACATTTTATTGTTTTTCTAAATAAAAATAAATATAAAATTAATAAATTAAAATTTGTAACAATATTTCATTATTCATATAAATCAAGAACAAACATAAATATCATAATATCATTGTATTATTTCTCCATTATTACTTTACGAGTTTTCATTTGCTAAATTTTAAAATTTATTTAATAACTTTTCACTGATTTATGCTATGTTATTAGTCCCTAAAGGTAGCAGAGACTATTGCAAGTAGTTTCAACGTTTTGCACGCAAATCAATGTTATTAACCCAAAGTTTTAGTTTCATATTTTATGGAACACTTTTATTTTACTTATCAAATGCTTCCAACAATTTTTTAAACCAATCATCAATTTTGAAGTCTTATTTGGCCTCATTTCGAGGCTAGGGACAACTAAACTTTGGAAACAAGGTAAGTATCTACTATGTATTGCAACAAGGTGGATTAATGATAGACTTTAAGTAAGTATTAATCTTAAACATTAAATGTTTAATATATATATATAGCGGAATTGACAACTAGTTGGGCACGTATTCGCGTTACACGTGATCGTGTTATCCAACTGCTACCACTATAACCTCCAGGTGTGCTCACGCTGCCCCACACACAACACACAAGTTTAGTCGGGGGAGTTGAACTCTAAACCTCATAAAAATTCATATCACGACACTTGCCAATTGAGTTGCTCCCCCGAGGCTATTTGAAGATATATATTATACTTCATCTAAACTTATAATTCAACGTGGCAATTCCTTTTTCCTTCTTAACGTTTCCTTTGCTTCTCTTGCCATGACCAACCTCTAAGGAAGATGACCGTTTCTAAGGAAGTTGAGCCATTAACTGCTCAACAAAGAAAACACAGAGTTAGCATGCTTCTTATTTCCCTGTATTATTAGAAGGACAACAAAAGAATAGGTGAGTAAACTTCTTTTTTTTTTTTTTTTAATTTTAGACAATAACAATGTTGAAATGTATGGATTGCGTTCACGCCTTTCTGGGCCGAGATAGGCAGGAAAGCCTATCTACGTCCCTCCCTCCATCCATTTTGGAACTATAGATCCGGCTATGCATAGTTCCTCGTCCCAGGGGCGGAGAACACTCTCTATGAATCCTTCTTCTATTGTTCAATGAATTCAGGAGAGAGAGTTCCACTTGCCAAGGTGTGGGTTTGCGCACTACCTTTTCCCAAATCATCATGGTAGATCTAACACTGTAGTTTCCTAGATCGTGCCTAGAGTTGCCATAACCAATTCCGTTGTAACCAATTCTACCATTCTATAATAGCTACGATTGAACAAAGGGGACAAAAGTACCTATATATTTCAAGATGAGGAACCCAACTGGGTTTTGATAAAAGAGTAAGTCACTTTACCACCCCCCAATTTGCGTTTCACCCTGTAAGGTGGAAGCAGGGGATCTATTTTTCTATATGGCCTAGTGCATGGTTTAAAGGTCGACGTCTATCCATGGCCTTTCAACCTTGTCACAAAGGAGCTTCACCTTATCCATGAGTTCATAACAAATATTATGCCCAATGGGTGGGAAATAATAGATATATGATATGACGTTTCAATGGTTACTACTACGAGCAACTTTGGCTAACACTCACTCTATGAGATTCGTACCAAAAAGGAGTAGCGGGCATCTTGATCCAATTCAAAATTCTTCCTCTCTATAGCTTCGGCTTTGTTCCGTTTCTAGCTTGTTAAGAATAGGGGAATCACTCTTTTCCCCTTCTTCTTTTCCTGGTCTCACCACTTAAATAGCGTAAAGGTGTTTCCCACTCTTTGATCCAGAATTTGCTTTTAACCTAGAAGAAAGAATAAGTGTTGTTCGCTTTCACTCCTTGAATTCCCTTATAATGGGAACAACAAGAATCGAATAAAAATGAAGTATTACGACCTGATTTCCCCAGGCGGAGTGGTTCATGCGTTAGCTGGGCCTATGGATAGTAAAGCACCCCCTTCTCCATTTTTGTTAGGTTCTTTTGAATGGGTAGGCGAGAAGAAGTTCAAAAAGTAATTGTGTTGATCCTTACCCTTAACAGTCAATCAGCCCCAAATGACCCGAAGTCCGGGAGTTGAAAGGCTTTGGGATATAACTAACAAGAGTGTGCTTCCTATCTAGAAACAAATTATAGCACCAACGCTCGTTGAGGAAATTTAAGCTGATCTGGCCCTTTTATTCGATAAGAAATCCAATTGTGAGATAAGCAAGCTGGAAAGCCAACTCCCTACTTAGATGCATGAGAGGAGGGAAACTAGCTTTTCATTTTTTTAGGGTAGAATGTTCGAGAAGGACCAAGAGATGACCTAGAAAGCGTTGTCTAACCCTGACAAAACCGTGGGAGGATGAGGAGAAAAATTGCATATCAAACTACCATTTGGAATAGCTGAATGACAAGATATCAGCTAAAAAGTGCATTTAATAAATGTTATTGTAAAATGTTGCGAACCTGAAAAACAATAAAGACTGTGAAGTACTCTGTCATTTAGTCATATTCCAAGCCAGTAAAGAAGCCAATAGAAGCCATATGATGTCCGAAAGGGAACTGAAACATTAGAGATCGAGTTTTATATCTACATACCAGTAAAGAAGCCATATGATGTCCGAAAGGGAACTGAAACCATTCTACATGACCGTGCTTAGGGGCACTGAAATGGATTAAACCGAGACTAGGAACCTGAAGCAGAACTCATTGTCGCCACATGCCATAACCCTTCCCTCCACATGTCACCAGCCAACGACAACGTGTATTGAAGAGTTTCGGTTCCAATAAATCACTGAATTGTTAGAACATTGAAACTGATGAACAGTTTAATATTTTACAAAGTTAAAAGTTAACATATTAAAAAAAGGCATAAAGAGAAATTTTGATCATATTTAAAAACACATAAAAATAAATAAAATATCCTTGCTCATCTACAGGAGTCATCTCAACAGAGTATACGTGAAGAAAATGTCCTTTAGCGTGTAATAGTTGGTCTTTCGCATTTGTTGGTTCCATCTCTTCATGTTGCTTTAAGGAACTTGTATACGTTCAGTGAACAAAATGTGAAGAAGTACCAGCCGCATGCATGCAAACCTATTCGTGACTACATGCAGTACACAACATATAATACAATAAACCAATTCGTGACTACATGCAGTACACAACATATAATACAAAAAATGATTACCATTATTCTCGATGCACCATGACATCAATAACTTTTGGATAGCGTGCAGATCTCGAAGATCTCGAAAATTACTAACTCTGGGTGTTGGCGATGTGGAAAGGCACAACCCATCTCACATGTCATTCTTTTAAGTGTGTTGTTTGATTTCTAACATATAGGACTTGCTTCTAAAATTTCTCAGCAGATATTTACTTCTAAAATTTTTTTAATGACATTCCACCCATGAACTATGTGCAATATTCAATGCTAGCATGCAAAATCCCCAAAAACATGCAAATCCCCAAAAGCAGGGACTTGCTGCCCTACTGCTCCTCTTGTTTGAAAATAATAATAACTTTAACTTCCAATAAAGTTATTGTAAAAATATATATACTTTTTCAAAAATACATTTAGATACACATTATCAATGTTCAAATACATTTAAGATATCTTTGAATTTTCAATATCTTAAAAAAATGATATTCTTAAATTTTCAATATTTTAAACCATGCTAATAAATTTCATACTTTCCTTGGAATTTTAGATTTTTGTTAAAGATCATCCAATGTATTATGTGATTCACCAAAATTTAAAAGTGTAAATTTTTTTAAGAATTTTATATGACCAATGAACTAAAAATATTCAAAATAAACTATTATATACTTATAATATTTTTTATTATTTCAATATTTCATTTTTTTTAATAAACTCACGAATGGATTGTTTATTGTCAATATTGTTTAGTTATATATAACTTTTATATATAGATATGGATGTTTGATAATATTAATTTGAATTTTTAATGAGGTAGTTTGTTTAATAGATATGAAAAAGATTATAAAGTTTAGAAAGTTTTTACATTTACATGGACATGGGCACCGAGAAGGATTGGATTTAGGGTATAAATTTGATGTACATTTTAAATTTTTTTTTTTTTTTTTTATATGATTGTTTTTTTTCAAAATTTTCCTTTACATGACGTTTTATATTTATTTATGTCCATCATTTAAATATATTATGTTAACTAAGATTTGGAAGGGCTCTGCACTTAGGGTTTGCTAGCAACATCCCTCACTCAGACAGTCATTTGTCCTGAGAAGGAGGTGATGCGGAGTGGGAGAGCTCTGGAGGTGTTGCATCCCAAAAAACCATAGGGAGTAAGGGCAAGCGAGGCTATAGTCAGAGGTCGACGACATCGGAGGTCGGGAGAGAGGTTGCAGTTAGTCGGCGGCTCCGGAAGACGTGAGCGGGGCTGCAGTCGGTTGGTGGCTCCGATGGAAGCTTGCAGGGTTGCAGCCGGTCCATTTGCAGTCGGGCGGTGACACCAGAGGACGAGAGCAGGGTTGCAGCCAGTTGGCGGCACAAGAGGACGCTAGCGAGGATGCAGTTGGTCGGCGGCTCCAAAGGACTATTGTGCCTAGAACTTGGGCGTGAGTTGGTCGACGACTCTGGAGGACTATTGTGCCTAGAACTTGGGCGTGAGCTGGTCGACGACTCTGGAGGGCTTTTGAATCGACCATGGGAGTGTGATTTTCAAGGGTGAGCATATTTCTCTTCGTGTGCACCTGTCTGGATGCGCTCTGGTAACCTTGATGTGGTGGGGAGGTCCGTTAATGTTGATTTTCTATGGGTGGTGGGTTTTTCCCCTCTTGGACCGGTTTGTGGTTTTTCCGGTCTTTTTTTTCCTCTTCCATCTTGGAAAGAAGAGGTTTGGGCCAGAGCTTTGAGGTCCTCACTTGGGCGTACAGTGTTTTGGTAAACACTTTGAGGTCCTTTGGGGGCATGCGGTGTTTGGTAAACACTTTGAGGTCTTTTGGGGGCGAGAAACTACTATTTTTTTTCGAATCTGTCGAATCTCTTTTTGCAGTCTACGTGCTGGTTTTTTCACCTCGGATGACTTTAAGATTCTATTGGGTCAGTGGTAGAATATGTTTTTAGAGCATGGTATTTATACTAGAACTTCTTTGAGCATGATTTGTACTTTGTCAAGAGAACATATTATATTTCAATATAATGAGTAATTTTCTGTTGGAAAAAAACTGAGATCTTTTTGAATTAAAGAAGAGACAAATTAAGTTGGCTGATATAATATGCTCTTATACACTCACAATTCAATTCCCAAGATCCTTGTACACTCAAAATTTCCATTAAAACAACAAAAACATAAGCATGACAATGCTCATTTAAAAAAACATGGTGCAATTGCAATTTTATACCAAATATCCATGAACCTTACCTATTTTAGTTTGAAATTTTTTTGGGTTGTCACATGCGAGGGGCCAAATAGTGTTCTTGAATCTTGATATTTTCTTCTCAGCATTCAGTTTTTGGCTTGCGGGACTGCAGAGGTGATGAAGATGGGTTTTTTCCCAACACACCAAAGACCCACTCTTGGCGTAGTCTATGACTCTCTATGGTGGGAATCAAAATTTATAACTCGTAGGCCATGATCTTTTCTTCCCTCTCATTCTTCAGCCTGCAGGTTGTGGGATTGGATAATCATAGCTTGAAATGAGAAGAGAGCATCTAAGCACTCAACCATATATTACTTGGGAGGGGACAACTTTGGAAAGAATAAGTGAAGAAAAGTGAGAGAGGTTAAACCTATTGGAATATCTTTTCTACCTTTATGCCACTTGATGCCACTTGAAAGATCCACGTCAGCGACAATCAATCAACGTAAAAAAGTTAGTTTTTTTTATTTAACCTTCCCAATACCTTGTTGGATTGACTCGACAACCTAGTTCTCTATATTATTGGCTCTTTGGTGTGAAATCAAATACAAGCCATTCATAGATTATCTAAATTTAAATCATAGGATCACATGAATTCGAGGAAGACTCATTGTGTTGGAGATAGACATAAGTTCCAATTTGCATGATGGGCACGCTGCATTGGGCATCATGGGATGGAGATGGGATTTTCCAGCACACAATATGCCCAAGTCATACATACATGCATGTGTGTGTGTGTGTCTATCTATCTATCTATCTATCTATCTATCTATCTATCTATCTATCTATCTATCTATATATCTATATATATATATATATATATATATATATATATATATATATGGTATGGGTAAATTTTCAAGTTGTCTGTCAATTTGATGGTTTTAAAATTTAAGTGGATGTCGGTGTTAACATGTAGATTTTAAAATTGCAAGTATTTGATAGTTAAAAAAGGAAAAAACAGGTATTTACCTGTCAAATTTAAATAGTGATCCTTAAACCTTTATAAATCCACATAGATATATACTTAACACTGGAAAATATCAAATTCTTATCTGCTAATCATTAAGAAAACATACACAGTTGATGGTTAAGAAAAATAAAAGTGGGCATAATGAGCACATCCATAACATAATCAAGTCACGTTGGTATTGTATGCATGTTATTATGATATTATTTTCAAAATAATACATGTATTATATTTGTGTGTTTTAATGTTTAATTGAGATAAGGACCAAGTTTGCTATTAAAATAATCATCATTATATAATATTAATAATTATTAATAATTATGGAAATATTACATTGATATAGAATAATAATAATAAAATATAATCATTTCATCTAAAACACAGGAACAAAACATTTAAGGAAGTGATACCATTTTTTCTAAGTAGTTGGGGAATTCGTGCATATATTTTTCTTTATTCTTTATTTATATTTATTTATGTGAAACTAAAAAGGAACCATTTTCTTCTTCCATTTCTAGTTAGGATGAGTTAAATATAGAACATTTCACAAACTTGAAAATAAGGTTTTATTTGATCTTTATTCTAAAACTATTTAGAATAATTTGAATTGCATATCATACTATTGTATATATTTTTTTAAAGTCGGAATCACAACAAAGAATACTAAAGATATTGTAAATACATGTTTGAAACTCACACATAAAGCTTGGAATGTTGTAAATACTTTTATTTGGAACGTGAAATCATTATTGAAACGGGGAATATCATAATTTATTTCGTTTGGAGCTCAAAATTGCCATTAAAAACTATAAAACATCAACTTGAACCTTAAAATACCTATGTATGCTCATGGTACCGTTAATTGGATCTTGCAAAGTGAAAACGTAGTTTAAACCTCTCTAAATGGCTTCAAAGCTGAAAACTGTGATTGAAGCTCAAAATAAACAACTCTATATGTTACATACAAAACCATGTGCATTAAATTTGTATTTGGATTTGCATCTTATATGTCTAAACAATTGGACCATCGACCAAAACAACTACTTATTAAAATTCTACTAGATCAATTGCTTCTAGAACTATTCACTCTACTTCTACAAGAATTCATAGGGTTTTCCAAGTTTTTTTTATCTTGGGACATAAATATCACTAGAATTTTTGGTAGGGACATCGCCAGTGACACTTGTTTTTTTTTTTTTTTATGTTAATTAATATTACAAATTTTTTATTGATGTGAATTGTATTAAGAATTTTTCTCTTGAAATATTTTTAATAAGCATAATTGTAATTATAGATGGGATATCTATTACTAACTATGTTTATATCTAAATCTTGAGTAATCAAATTGTTATTAATGAACCTTTTTATTATTTATAGATATAAGTGAGTTATTAGTAGATATGGTTGATATTTTGTATATATAATGAAATTGTTCAACAAATAGGGTATTCTCACACAAGACAAACTTCTTTAGTAACCACTCACACAACTAGGTCAAATATCAACATATTGATGTTTTTACGTGGTTAAAACCCTTGATGAGGGAAACATTCCACAACCCCAACCAACATGGCCAATTGAGGAAATATATTAATGCAAAAGAAAAATATTTTACAAGAGAGTTTCTCACAGTCGATCCTTAGAAAATGACCCTCCATGCTCTTTAAATAGAGATCATTGACCAATCAGGTGTTAATCCACAAACCAATGTACCCATTAAGGTCAAGGAGAATATGAGCCATTGGATCACTCTATGTCTAGAACATATCATGATCGTTAGATTACATAACTAAAAATGCATACTAATTCATCTAAAGAAATACACTAAGAAACACACTTTTTCCTAAAGACACATTACACCAGATTGATCTTAACTAAATCCTAAGATTCTAAATATCCTAAAATCCCCTCTTAAGAACAACTTGGGATAAGATTGAATAATTTACAAAGGTGACACAATAGGAGAATGAAGGAGGCGTTACAACCTATCCCCCACTAATGATAACTTCCTAAACACCTAACATAGATCAAAGTTTGAAAAATTGCACTTTTGTAAGAGAATTTGTGAAAATGTTTGCAGCTTGATTTTCAATAGGGAAAATGAGCACTTCAATAACTTGATCATGAATGATCTTTCTGATGAAGTGCATGTATATCTCGATGTGTTTGTTGTGTTGATGTTGAACTGGATCTTTGTCGATCTTGATGTCACTTTGACTATCGCACTAGAAGGTGGTCAGATGTTTTTGTTGGAATCCAAAATTTGAAAGGATTTGTCAAAGCCACAAGGCTTATTGACTTGCATTAACACTACTCAATACTCTACTTATGATAAAGAAAGAAAAATAGCCTATTTTTTTTACAAGTCCAAGTGATAGATCCAGAACCAAGGCTAAAACATAACTTGCAGTAGACTTTTGATCATTAGGGTTGTCGTCCCAATCCAAATAAGTGAAACCAACCAACAAAGGAGTCCCCCCTAAACTATAATGTATCCCAATTTGAACTATACCCCATGCATACCAAACTATGATTTTAGTTTCTTTCTAATGGCTTGCATGGGTGTTTTCATATACGTAACAACAATACCAACAACAAAAGAAATATCAGGATGGCTATGATTCAAATATAAGAGGCTACCAACTAACTAACGATACAAAGTGGCATCAACTTTGGGAGTAGTATAGGTGGAAACAAGTTTGACTCTAGACTATAAGGGAGAGGGGGTTGGTTTATAATGTTCCATGTGAAAGAGACGAAGAAGGTCACAATCATACTTAGACTGGGAAAGGGAAATACCTTCCTTAGTTTGCAAAACTTGGAGGCAAAGGATATAATTGAAATAGCCTAAGTATGTCATTTCAAATTTCCTTTTATGGATGGATTTCACATGATTTAAAAGTTTAGGGTTGCTACTAATGAGGATAAAGTCATCAACATAAATAACAAGTATTATGAGATGGGTTCCTAATTTCTTGGTATGTACATTAGGGTCAGAATGACATTTAGAAAAGTCGATGTCAAGAAGAAATATGTCCATTTTGGCATACCAAGCTCAAGGAGGTTGATTAAGACTATAAAGATATTTGTTAAGGAGAAAAACAAGGCCATAGTCATCTTGGACATAACTAGGAGGTTGTTCCATGTAGATTTATTTTTGCAAATCCCTATGGAAGAAGGCATTTTTAGCATTCATTTTATGGACCTCCCATTTATGTGAGGTAGCAATGTATAGAACAAGGATATTGGAAATCATTTTGACTATGGGGGCAAAGGTTTCATTATAGTCAATTCTTTGACTTGAGAGAATACTTTGGAAACTAACCACACCTTGTGTCTTTCAACACTTCCATCTGATGCATACTTAATTCTATACACCCATTTACATTAGACAATTTTTCTTCCTTTCAGAAGAGGTACAAGATCCCAAGTATTGTCCACCATTAAAGAGCGATAATTTTCAATCATTTCTATTTCCTAATGTGGATGGTTTGAAGCTTCTACAAATGTGTCAGAATCATGAGTCTTTGAAACTTGATCCAAAAGAGAGGAGGCTTGCTAGAAATATGAATGTGTCTAACATTGATCTCTAGGATCACCAACAAGATCACTAGTTTCTTCTCATGTTGAACAGAACCATCTGGGAAGCGGTGGTGTTGGTGCAGGTTCATTTTCAATGTACTCGTTTGGAGGAAGATGAGCAGGTGGAGGTGGATTTTCATCCTCATTGTCATCATCTGAATAAGAAACTAGAATAGGAACATAAGATGACACAAATTTTGAATATGTATCATAGGCTAAAGATGGTATAAGCATCTAATTAGACTCACAAGCCAAGAGATTTTCATCAAATTTGGATAAGATTAATTCTAATAATTATTTCAATTGAATCAGGTTGAAGAATTTTGTAACCTTTGACATCTTCAAAATATCCAACAAAAATGCACTTCTCACTTTTAGGTTGTAATGCTTTCCTTTTCTCATCTAAAATGTGAGCCCATGCCATACTACCAAATACTTGCAAGTAGCTTACATATGGCTTAATTTTAGTCCATTCTTCTTTCGAGGTGATATTTTTTAAATCCTTTGTGGGAGTGAGATTTACTATGTAATTTGCACAATTGATGGCATCCACCCAATAATGAATACTTAATCTCTTAGATTAGATCATACAATTAGCCATTTCTTTAATGCATGGTTCTTTCTCTCAGAAACACTATTTTGATGTGGTGTTTATCGAACAATATGTTTCATTTGAATGCCCTATGCAGTGCAATAACTTGTAAATTTGTTGAACTTCCGTATTCGCCTCCAATATCTATTATTAGACTTTGAAGTTGATGTCTATTTTGTTTTTCTACAAGGGTCTTGTAGGAAAAAAATATGTCAAAAAAATCACTCTTAAGTTTTAACAAGCAAACCCAAGTGCATATGGAGTATGGAGAAGTCATCAATGAAATTTAGGAAATACTTGCACCTAGAGAAAGAAGGAGAAGAAAGTGGACCACACAAATCAAAGTAAAAAAGATGGAAGGGGGTTGAGGCATGCCAAGAGACACATTTGTCAAAATTGTCCCAATGATGTTTGCTAAGAACAAAACCAACAAAACCACCAGATCTCTATAAAAAACAAGAGAAATACCAATCACCATGTGTTGATTAGATAGTTTCTACAATTAGCGATAGTTTAGATGAAAAAACCACTCATGACAAAGTTTGCTCAAGTCATCACTACGAGAAACAAAAACTAATGGGAAAGATGATGACCCAAATTTGTCAAATTTGTACAACCTTGTGATATCATCAACAACTATAGATGCTGGGACATGTTTAAGATATTTTAAATCCTTTATTACAACTTGTAGAGGTGAAAACTATACACTTTTAACTTCACCTGAATGAGTGATATGATACATCGATAGAAGGTTACAAGAAAGACTTGGAACACATAATACATCATTGAAATGAACATTATGTATTCGAAATCTTCCAAACCCTACAACACTAAGACATCTATCATCACCAACAAATATTTGTTTGGTGTTACATTAATTTAGAGAAGAAAAAATGGCTTTATCCTTAGCCATATGATAAGATGCTCCAGAATCAATAAGCCATTCATCAGAAGAAGAAGTAGAAGTTGCATTGGAAGAGAAACTAGAAGTAGAAATTGCATTCTCATGAGCAAAAGAATCAATATTGATGTTATGCTTCTTAATCATTGCTTCTAAGTCTTCCATCTTTTCAAAACATTTAAACTCCACATGACCATCTCAACAACAAAATTTGAAATTCTAGTGAATATTATTACTTTTGGATTTTTCTCCTTTATCACCATTATGAGTACAAGTTGGATTAGAGGGTTTGGGACCCTTGTTTTTCTTATTGTTGTGGCAAGCATGTTGCTTCCTGGGATGCTTGTTTTTTATATTTCTACTAGGCCACTAAGGCTTTGTTAAATG
>ML781643.1:74019-100905 GCA_009831015.1 Picea engelmannii | reverse complement strand
TGGAAGACTACCTTCGTTGCTTTGTCTCTGATAAACAAACACAATGGTTCAAATGGTTACCCTTGGCAGAATGGTGGTATAACACTTCCTTTCATACTGCAACAAAAATGACACCATTTATGGAACTCTATGGATACCACCCTGCTTCCATCACTTCTTCTCTAAAAGAAAAATCTAAGGTTCAAGCAGTGTAAGATCACATCGAGCATCAACAAAAAGTTCTCCAAATCTTAAAGGACAACCTGACCATGGCACATAATCACATGAAACAACAAGTAAATCAACATCGTAGTGAAAGAAGTTTGGAAGTAGGGGACTGGGTGCTTTTAAGACTACAACCATACAAACAAATGTCCCTCAATCAAGCCAGGAAGGATAATAAATTATCACCAAAGTACTATGGCCCTTATAAGGTTTTGAAAAATATTGGTACTATGACATACAAATTGGAGTTGCCTGTATCTTCACGAGTACACTCAATTTTCCATGTTTCATGCTTAAATAAGGTTATAGGCGACAAGATCCCAATTCAAACTATATTGCTAGAACTTGATGAGGAAGGAAAAATCATATTGGAGCCTGAATCCATCACTGACACAAGAATTCGCCAACTGAGGAATAGATCCATTTCAGAGTATCTCATTAAATGGAGGAAACTGTCGGCTGAAGATTCCACTTGGGAAGATGAGTCATTTATACAGAAGCATCCAGAGTTACTCAAGCATTGTAGACAACACTTGTCTCAAGGGGAGGGGCATGTTAAGCCCTAATATTGGATCATTACCCCTTAATTGGGGCATATTACATTAGTAATGTTATTTTATTTATGTCGACTTTATTCCATTAGTTGTAATTATACCTCCTAGTCTCCTATATATACCAAGGAGACATTTTCATTTGGAATCATATTGTACTTGAACATTTATGTGGGGTAAAAGGAGGTTTCCCCCTCGAAGAGGCTTATTATCTGAAATTATCTCTTTTTCAAGGTGTTGAGTATTTATTCTGAGGTTTTTCTATGCTATATTGATATTTGGTTCTTAACAGCTAGTGCAAAACACATTATAAATATAAAGGAGGACGTGGTTATTTTTATTGTTGGAGCTCCACCTTAAAGTGCATAATTACCCCAAAAAACCTTCATTTATATGTGCTCATACAAAAAAAAATGAAATGGTTTTTAAAAAAAGAAGAAATTTTGGCAAAAAAATTCCAAATATCAACAACAATGGGGTTAGATTTGTTAAATTTATGAACTGAGCACCTAATAATTTTTTACATAGAAAACCCTTTCTTCAACAAACATATTAAGTAGATTTTATTGAATAAAAGAACTGATGATTTTTAATGATCTAAATTAATAAATCAACGAAAACACAATAGGAAACTATACACATTTGCACATGTAATTTTCTGGGTAAAACCCCCTGGAAAAACCACTAAGGGAAAACAAGTATTGATAATATTTTATTATTATAAAATATGGGCTCATGTCCTAGGATAATGGCCCACCTGAGGAAAATACAAATCAACAAAATATCCTATCCTATCACACCTAGTTGTTACTCCTTTTCTTCCCCTTTACTCCTTTCCTTGAAACCTACCCATGCACACTTGGATGGAATTCCTTCTCCACCCAATCAATGAGATCTCCTATCTCACTTTGTGTGTGTCTTGTCCTCTCACTTAGGATGCCTTTTATGCTCTTTATTTTACTGTAAATCTAAAACCCTATATCTCCAAAGTGATCAATGGTTGAGATTAGATATCACCTTCACTTTATGATCTAATGGCTAGGATTTAATTTAACTCACTAATGCCAAATACTCAAGCATTTGAATTAAATTAAATTCCACTATTTACAAAAAAGGAATTCACTTTAATAATCATTTTATTAAAATGAATCTCCTATTTCCTAAGGGCATTAAGGATGAATTCCAATTGTTAGACACAAAACTGATGTGGAAGTACATGTCTAATGATACAAACATCAACACTCCCTCTTAGTGAGGAAGGTACTTCTCAAAGAGCCACCTGGAACTGGTTCTTCCTCTAACCTTGAAATATTGTCTCACACATCATCCTACACATTGGCATCCCTCCAACCCTATTGTTTAACTTCTCCCTCAACACTGTAAGTCACAAAATCGATGACGCTACATATCAATGCCATGAAGTTTGGAAACTTCTTCAAAGGCCTGCTCTCCCTCAATGTACTCATAAGATCCTCATATTTCTCCTTAGCATCCATCAATATCACCTCATACTAACTAGGTATCCTAACAAAAATGGAAGATGCTAACTCCTTCTTCCCATCTAAAGTTTTAATTATTACACTAGAAGTATGTGAAATTTTATCACCCTTTGGATCCTCATGATCCTCATCCTTTATCACCAATGTTGATCCATGATCCAAGATCCCCTTGGATCCACCTACATTATTTCCCCATAACATGTATACCTCGCCCTTTCTAACACCAATGTTGACTATTGTGTCAGGATAACTCCCTCAAAATGCATGAAGACTTGTCCATTCTGGAAAAAGACAACATAACCCTTGTCCTCCAAAGCTGATATTGAGAGAAAATTCCTCCTCAAATCTGGGACATACAACACATATGCCACCTCCAAAGAACCTCTTGACTCCAAGTGGAACCTGATTGTCCCAAGTCTCTCTACACCACACTTGGCATGGGTGTCAAGCTCCACTTGTGGATCTGAGTCTGTCTCTGACCAAATGGTGGATAACTCATCTATCCACTAAGAAAAGAAATACATCCAACTCCTTGAGCTCATATTTTATACTTAGATCTATTAGATTATTTTCTCCTTTGGACCAAATAGATATCAAAGTGAAAGACCTATTTGAGATATCCATGCTGGCTTCCTGAACCCCTACCCAAAATTCTTCCATTTCCTAACATAATTTTTCTTCTACCCAAACCTCATGCCCACTACCTACTGCCCAAACCTACTTCTCAGATCTGTTTTCCACTGCCTAGTCTTCTTGCGGTCTACCTGACCATTGTCTAGGGTCTGTCTGGGGTTGCCCAAATTTTTTTCTCACTACCTAGCTACTTCTCTAGGATACCTAAACCCTTCTAGGATTCTTGATGGATTCTCTAGGTTTCCTGAGCCCTTTTGGGTTGCTCGACAACTTTGTTGGGCCTACTCGAGGTTTCCTAAGCCCTCTATGGCTATCTGATATTGACATGTTTCCTTGTTGGTGACTTGTAGGATGTTGAAACTATTTTGTGGCAGCTACAACCATGCCTACATCTCCATCCGTGCCCTCAGCTATTGTGGTGATTGGTCCATATCAGCTAGCTCATGGGTACTAGGACAACTACCCTACAGGATGTCTAGTGGTTGAGCCACCGACTCCCTTCACCCTCTGTTGCTTTCACCATCACCTATGCACATTTCTTAGTGCTCATATCTCCACCACCTTCCCGTCCACACAACCAACCCTTCCTCTACATAATTTGTGTCCTCTCTCAGTGGATACATCGATCACTCACTCAACAAATTCTCTATCCACTGCAACTCACCCATGTATACTTGCCTTCCACATTCCTTGTCGTACGTACATTTTACAATGGTTGTACAACTCGTACGACAACACCTTTTTTTTGTATTTTATTTTTATTTTTCTCCCACAGCTTGAAAAAACAAAAAAAAGGTTTATACGTTTCCAATCATGATCTAAGTGCAACGATTTCTTCCTCTACAAATCATGCTCTAATACCATGTTAAATTTATGAACTCAACACCCAGCAATTTATTACCTAGTAAACCCTTGCTTCAATAAACTTATCAAATAGATTTTACTGAATAAAATCATGACAGAGTTTTAATGATCTAAATTAATAAATCAACAACATAAGCCCAATATGAAACCATACACATTTTCACACATAATTTTCTAGGTAAAAATCGCTGGGAAAACTAGTACTGAGATGATTTTATTATTGTAAAATATGGGCTCTTGTCTTGGGATAATGGTCCACATGAGGAAAATACAAATTAAAAAAATATCCTAGCCTATCACACCTAGTTGCTACTCCTTTCTTGCCCATTTTATCCTTTCCTTAGACCCTATCCCTGCACACTTGGATTAAAGTCCTCCACCCAATCAATGCGATCTCTTATCTCACTCTGTGTGTCTCCTCCTCTCACTTAGGTTTACTTTTATAATCTTGAGTTTACCCTAAATCCAAAACCCTATATCTCCAAATTGATCAATGAATGAGATTATATCTTACCTTAACTTTATGATCTAATGAATCAGATTTAATTTAACTCACTAATGACAAATACTTAGGCATTTGACTTAAATTAAAATCCATTAATTACAAAAAATGCATTCACTTTAATATTCACTTTATTAAAGTGAATCTCCTAAGTCTTTAGAGGTATTAAGGATAGATTTCACATGTTATACAAAAAAATGATGTGCATGTACATGTCTAATTCTATAGACATCAACAAGATCTCGGTTAGCTTACCCACAAAATGTCAGTTTCCTCTATGTTTATGATTTGCTAGGTTTTCATATAGATACAAAAGAAACTCTTAAAACTAGACTGAGAATTTATTTGGTACCAAGCTAATCAAGCTTTGTAGCTCTCAAGACCTAATAATTTTCAATGGTCTAATGAAGTGGTCAAATTCTATCTAGATGTCTTGTATCCATGGGTTGGGTAGTAGTGTCTTGGACTATGTGATATCAAATATTCTCATATACAACAAAATCGTAAATTTTGACCTTTTAAATGACCATGATCCTGACTCTATTCATAGTCCTTTATCCTTAAATTTGAACTTTTTCATGCACAAAATCCCTATTGAAGAAAACTATGATAACAAAAGGCACTTTCTTTTTGACAAAAATAAAGGTTATCTTTTCTTAAAGCACTTAAATAGTGAATTAAAGATCCTATCATATAAGAACAATATTGAATACATCTATCATAATTTTACGACAACCCTCTCTACTTCCATTAACAAATTCTTTATCAATGTGTTATCTAAAAGTAAAAATAGGATGGCCAATCCTTGGTATGAAAATGAGTGTAAAATTGCTAGAAAATCCATTAGGGATGCCTCCAATGAGTAATTAAAATATGATAAGATCAAAAGATATAAATCCCTAATTAAAAGAAAAAAAAGGCACTACATAAATAAAAAGTAGGAAAAGTTTTTTCACCTATCAAAGCTAGATCCTAAGAGATTTTGGAGGCAAATTTTGACTTGTTAAACTAAAGAAAATAATATGATTCCCTTGAAGGAATGGAACTCCTACCTCAAAAATATTTATGAAAACCATATTGTTGTGGACAATATACCAAATGTTTCTATAGAGGATGAAGTATTTCTATAGAATACATAAAGTTTTAGGCTAAGTGACTCCAAAAGGGAAATCTAAGAACATTGAAGGCTACCAAGTTGAAATCTTAAAAAATGGAGGGCCTATCCTGATCCCTCAAATACATAAGCTCTTCAATTTAGCAGTTAGGCAGGGCTTCCCTAAACCTTGGATTCAAATCCTCATTGTTCCTATGTTTAAAACTTGGAATAAAAGTAGTACCTCTAATTATAGGACCATTATGATTAATGCCATCTTAGCCAAGCTATATGGAAGTATTTTGGAAAATAATATTAGCATATGGCTTGAAAGCCATGGAAAAATAGAAAAAGGCCAAGTCGGCTTTAGAGGATATCATTCAATTTTGGACTATCTTGTTACACTTAGGATCATTGCAGAAGAGTGTCACAATAATAAAACCAATCTCCCTTGTTGTTTTGTTGATTTTATAAAATCGTTTGACACAATACCTAGGACTAACCTTTGGAATAGGTTACAAGAGATAAAAGTTCTGTCCGAGCTAAGATCTACTGCAGTAGGCTATATGAGAGTGTTATTTCCAAGTTTAGGAACACTGAAGGCTGGTCAGAAGAAATTAACTGTAATATAAGGGTCAAGCAAGGTTGTTCCCTTTCCCCTACCCTCTTTGGCATATACATTGATAAGTTAGAACATTGGTTGGAAAAAGTTGGTTGAATTGACCTAACTCTCATTGGTATAGTCATAATCCCTCTTCTTTATGATGGCAATATTGTTCTAATGGAAAGGAATCCCTATGAGCTCAATAAGAATCCAAGAATCCTCAACTAATTATTCTCTAGTATGGGTATGTGATTTGTAAACTGTCATGGATATTCCACTAGAATAGCTCATCACAACAAATCTGACAAATAAAAATGAGATCTATACTATGAATGTTAAAAATTCCTTTAGATTCCATAATATTTATTTATTGATTTTCTGCTTATGTGTGAAATAGATAAAATGTGGAAAATAGACAAAATTAAAATACAATCACACACCATCCAAAAAATAACACAAATATTTTCTCTGGGAAATCCTTACGGGAGAAAACCTATCGAGAAGGTGAGGCTAGTCTTCTCGCTTTTCTCTGGTATGGAAATAATGTAAGTGCAAAGGAGCGCACTCTCTATGGATTTAGCTAAGATCTATGGCATGTTAGGCTACTACTGAGCACTAACCCCCTCTATTATGATCTCCAATTTCCCACTCCCAGTTGTTCTTCTCTGTTGTGGAAAAAATACAACAACATAGAATGGAACCCCTTCTCCTCCTAGTGGCCCAGTATTTAACATCGCCCAATAGCCATATAGGGGTAGGTTTTTCAATTTATCAACCCTCAATTGTGATAGGGTTTTGAACCTTTAGAATCTTCTTGAAATTACATATGTGGCTATCCCCATATGCATGAGTAATGGGGGTTGATGTGGCATCCTCCCATACCATGTTGGTCAACAGGGTAGGTCAACGTGCGAGGGGCATAAATTTTTCATACGAGCTCTGATTGACGTGATTTTTACACCATTGAAAAGGTATTGATGTATAGAATAGTGTCACAAGGTCATAGCTATGCTAGGAAATTTGTAACCCCCAAAAATGTCGCTCAATGCCTCAAAATGGCTCTATAAGGTTCCAGACCCCAATTTTCCAAATTAGGACACAACTAAAATGACCCTGCAAGTTTATTCCTCCATTTTTTCCACTCTGAAAGCATTGAGATAGATGAAAAATATTGTAATTATCTAGTTCAGATCATACCTCCCCATTTAGGGAGGATTTTGGTCCCCAAAATATTTTCTAAATGAGGTGAGGAAATTTCTCCTCTACCTTCTCATCAGAGTACCACTCTGCTTTTCTTGGAAGTCATCCTTTTAATCCAATCTTCCAAAGGTCATGCTACCCCTATATTGTATTTCTACATCACTTCTGCAAAAATTTGTCCTCTATCAACTCTGCCTAAGCATCTAGTTCTAGGTCCTCTATGAAAGGTTGGACATGATCCTCCTCTTGATCCAACATGAAGGGCTCATAACGTTTGAGATTCTCTGCATTCACTACCGAGTAAATGTGCATGTATGGGGGTATATTGAGTCTGTAGGCATTATCTACCACCTTTTCCAATACCTCAAAAGGACCATACCACATATCCATGATATTCTTACTAGGACCTTGTAGTATTTCCTTATTCACTTGTAACCATACTTTGTCTCCCACTCTAAATGTTCTCTCTATTCTATGCTGGTCATTTCTAGCCTTGTAATTTTTCTGTGACTTCTTCAACATCTCCTATACTTGCAAATGGATCTTCCTGATCTTCTCAACAATTTTTTCTACGTTTACTGCATCTCCTTTGAGGTCCTCCCTCACTCCTTCTTGTCTATATACAACATATAAGGGTAAATATGGAAAATATCCAAAGAAAGTTTCAAAATGTGACTTACTAGTAGAAGTGTGGATTGCTATGTTATAAGAGTGTTGTATATAGATTAGATTTTTCATCCCAGATATTTGGATGCTTCTAATTGTAACCCCTCAAAGATGAACCAAAATCCTATTGACTACTTTAGTCTTCCCATCTATCTGTGGATGGAATTTTGTATACGTCTTAAGCTTAGTGTCCATATTCTCCCACAATGTAATCCAAAATGCATTGAGAAATTCAGTATCCCTGTCTGAGATGATGTTCCTTGGTATCCCAAAGTGCACCTAGACCTGTTCAAAGAAAATTTTTTCTTCTTCTTTTTACAAAGCAAGAGATCACACATTTTTCTAAACATGTCAAGTACAACAAGTATATAGTGATGTCCCTTCCTATTTTTTGGTAAACCTCCCACAAAATCCATATAAATACTTTCCCAAGGTCAAGTGGGTACAAGTAAAAGATGGTGTGGACCTTGCTTCCTATTGTTGGGCTTGTTGGTACAACAAAGTATACATCCTATAATATATTGTGCTAGATATTCTTGCATTTTGGGCCAATACACATACCTTTGTAATTTGGAAATTGTCTTCCCAACACCAAAATGTCTTGCAACCTTGGAGGTGTTCTCCTCTCTGATAAGATGCAATTGTTAACCTTTATGAACATAGAGCTTGCCGATATTATAGAGTAAACCATTCTGTAAATTATTGTCATCCTTGTTGTCACCTTATTCTATATCAATTTGTCCCTGTAGCTACTAAAACACCTTATTGAACTCATCTTCTGTGTATGCCTCTTTGTATGTATCATGGGTAATAGGCTTCATGTGCATTAGAGTTCCCACAGTTGTAATATTAGATGTGGGTGGCCTTGAAAGCATGTAAGCCAACTTGTTTGTGCTACCCTTATTATACTTTACAACTAAATAAAACTATTGTAAGAACCCCATTCATGTAACACACCCAAGCCCCTTAAAATCACTTAGGCTAGTGGGGCATTCATTTTTCTTCCTTTTTCCACTAAAATCATACTCGGGTTTCTATAAGAATCCCCATGTCTTATTACTAATTACAACAAAGTCCCTTCTCATAATTTGTGAAGGCCTCTAGGCGTCTATACATTCTTAATCGAACGACTATGATCACCCCTCAACATTAGGTTGACAATATAAGGCACCTCAAAATCTCTCTCGTTGGAGTTAATTGTATACCAATTCAAAATCCACTCCAATAGTCTTTCTCCAACAATTCTTGTTGGTAAATCCTATGGTCCTTAGAGACGAAAATCGACAGTTGTGATTTCTTTGAAGCCTCCAGGGGTTTCTTCTAAGTATTTCCTAAGACTCTACCAACCCTCAAGAGTTTTGAAGTTAGCTCTCAACCTATCTAAGGAATTTCTTTTGAATATTGGATGATGATTTACATATACTGCAAGCTTTCCAATTAAAAACAAAAGGTTACAACATGGTTTTGATTCCTCAACCCTTACCGAGACCTTCCAAGTACCAAGGCATTCCTGTCATCTCACAATATTAATATTGTGTCCATATCTTGCCAAATTTCTTCTCAAGAATACAATATTCTTTTGGACATACATTTTACATACACCACTTACTCATGTTCAAAAGTTATTAGATTAATAGTAAATCAAACAAGCACATTCCAATTTACTCTAGAGTTTAATCTTTCCATACATATCATTCATATTCACCAGTCAATCATATCATTATATTTACAACACTAAACATATATTAAAAAAGTAAAATAAACACTTATATGTTCAGAAGTTGTAACAACTAGCCAACTAACTGAGAGAGGACATCTTTCCTCCCAACTGTAGGCCGTACTGCAGAGTGCCTTCCTACAATATGCCACCCCCATGCCAAGCCATGATACCAAAAGGGGACCGATTCAACTGGGTTTTAAATCTTAAGATGATTTAGGAATGCTACTCTCCTTTCCCCACTGACAATAGCAGAAGTCCCCCCCTTCCCATTGATATTAGGGCCTCTACAGTTTTATCAAGTAGTTTATCAACTGGATTTTCTCTACACAAGGGAGTCCCTTCTCTGCTAAACAAAACCTCAGAAACCTCCCTTTACCAATGCAAGTTTCTATCTACTAAGTACCAAGTTGTATCCGTATATTTCTCCAACCTATATTTATCTCTTCTCTATTTCAAGGTGATCATCAATAACTTGGATGAGCTTCCTATTTTCTTCAAGGAAAGATTTCCAATTTATTCTCTTATTCGGTTTTGAGTGGATAATGTCTATGTTCTTTGCATGCTCTATGCCCTACACACCATTCTTAGCAATCATGTCACTCTCTCCTTATTTCTTTGGGTTATGTTGCTTTTTTGTGCAAGCGTGCACACTCTCCCGTGCCTGTCTCTGTGTCTTCTTCCTTTTTGGGTCATCCCATGGTGCTTTTGCACTTCTGGCCTTTTCTTCCTCCATCCCTTAGGATTCTCATGTCTTTTCAATAGACATGACCTAAAATCTGGTTTGAATTATTGAGGGGGGAAATTCATGCATTTCCTCTTCATCAAGTCACTCCATTGACCCTTTTTCTTCTTCAAGAGATCATAACTATCAAGAATTATTAGTTGCCTCAACCACCATTCTGACTTCCATTACTAGTCATGTGGCTCCATATAGACCTAGTACATTGGCAGGTGTATGCTTATGCCTTGTAAGCATAAGCTGTCTTGATAAGAAAGATTTCTATTATGTTCACAAAAACATATCAGATCCACCTTTCCAACTTACTTCATCAAATCTATCTTCATCAATTCCCACTTGTGTATCATGGCTTGTAATTTCAAGGATTTTCCTTCTTAGTCAGTTGTTTAGTGTCTTTCATTAATAAAAACATGATTACAAAATTCATAAACACAATCATCTGAATTATTAAGCATAATTACAGGTATGGGGGAAAATAGGGTGTTACATCCCCGCCCCCTTAAAGAAACACCATCCTCAGTGTTTTAAAACACAATGTATATACATTTATATAGAAAACAAAATGGGTATTCCAATCTCATGGCATCTTCCATCTCCCATGTAGCCTCATCTACTCCAAAGTTCTTCCATTGCACCTTGACATGCATGATGGATCGATTATGGAGCATTGTTTCTCTCCTGTCCATGATGAATTGATGTTCGGGCTAGAATTCTCTCTCTAGTTACACCTGTATAATAGTCCAATCAATTACATGATTAGAGTCATGAACATATTTCCTTAACAAAGACACATGGAACACATTATGAGCTATAACAGTAGGTGGTAATGAAAATTGGTATGCTACTAGTCCCACTCTCTCTAGAACTTAAAATGGTTCACAATAATGGGGTTCCAACTTAGCACACTTTTCCATTCTCAAGGAACTTCTCTTGGGTTTCACTCGAAGATAGACTTGATCTTCAACTTTGAACTCTTTATGAGTTCTCTTGATTTCTGCATAACTCTTTTGTCTATCTTGAGATACCTTCATATTTTTCCTTATCTTAACCATTGCATGTTCCACTTCCTTTAGAAACTTTGTTCCAAGGGTAATCTTGTCCACCGGACTGTCCAAACTGATTGGAACTCTTCACTTTGTCCCATGCATAACCTCAAATGGGCTCATTTTCAATGATTCTTGGTAACCATTGTTGTAGGAAAACTCTTCCAAAGGTAGATATTCTTCCCACAGTTTGGGTTGATGGATAACCTGCATCCTCATCATGTACTCTAGAACTTTGTTCACTCTTTTGGTCTGACCATTTGTTTGAGGATGGTAGGTCATGATAAACGCTAATTGCATTCCTAATCATGTAAAAAAACTTTTCCATAAATTTGAAGTGAACTTAGCATCTCTGTCTGAGATTATGGTCTTAGGCATACCATGCAATATGCAAATTTCCTTCATAAAAATATTAGCAACAACTATGGCTTTGAATTAGATTTAATGGTAATGAAGTGAGCTTCCTTGCTCAACTTGTCTACTACAACCATGATTACATCATATTGTTTGATTGTTTTTGGTAAATCGGTAATAAAGTCTATGAAAATGGTTTCCCATTTCCATTTTAGAATAGGAAAAGGCTACAATAGCCTAGCGTGATGTTTGTGCTCCACTTTCATCTGTTGACACTCCAATCACTTAGTGATGTACTGAGCAATGTCTTGCTTCATTCCATTCCAATAGTGCATTTTTCTTACTGCTATCACCATTTTCTAGTAACCAGGATGACCTACATATGGTCTCTTGTGGAACTCCTGCATAACCAGGTGCCTCAAATATGTTGAAATAGGAACATATAGCATGTTGTTATACATTAACAAGATATCATCCCCAAGATGATATTCTTTATACTTCCTTTCACTAGGTTTTTGTTGTAACCCTTTTCTTACTTAATTGAAGAATTCGTCTTCCTACAAGAGGGTTTTAATCCTCTACTTGACATCAGATTCTCCTACACTTGTTGCTGCTAAGTTACAACTTGTACACTACGACTGAGTGCATCTGCCACTCTATTCTCATTTCCTTTTATCTGTTTGATCTTGAAATCGAATTCATTGATCAGTGCCATCCATTTGGCTTGTTTGGCATTAAAACTCAATTGGTCAAATCGATACTTCAGACCATGGTGGTATATCATTAGGAAAAACCTTCTCTCAAGTAAGTAATGTCTCCACATCTTCAATGCATGCACAATTGTTGCAAGCTTTAGATCATGGGTAAAATAATTATGCTCATGCTCATTGAATTTTCATGATTCATAGAAAATCACTTGTCCTTATTGAATAATAACTCCACCAATTCCTTCTTTGCAAGCATCAGTGCAAACCAAAAAATCTCTCTCATGGTCTACAATCTTCAAAACATGGGCATTAGTTAAGAGAAGCTTCAACTGCTGAAATTTGGCTTCACATTCTGGTGACCACACAAATTTCATTCCCTTCATTTGTAATGAAGTAATTGGTTAAACAATCTTGTAAAATACCTTTATGTACATCTTGAAATACCCAACCAATCCCATAAAATATCTTACTTCAATTACATTCCTAGAGGTAGGCCAATCCATGATTTCCTTGATCTTTTTGGGAACTACCACCACTCCTTATGTTGAGATTATGTGGCCTAAATATTGGATTTCCTTTTGAAAGAAGTCACATTTTATAAAATTAGCATAAATCTGGTGCTCTCTCAACACCTTTAGAATTATTCTAAGGTGATATTCATGCTCTTCTCTACTCTTGGAATACACCAAAATTTCATCCACAAACACTAGGACAAGCTTGTCTAGATACTTGCTAAGAACACTATTCATTAAACACATGAATGTGGCTAGTGAATTTGTAAGGCAAAATGGAACTACTACAAACTCATAGTGTCCATACCTCATTCTAAAGGTCATATTGTGGATGTCTTCATCCTTAATTATGACTTGATGATATCCAGACCTCAAATCAATCTTTGAGAAGATTGTCACTCCTATGAGTTGGTTAAATAGATCATATTCCTTGGGAAAAGGATACTTCTTTTTAATGCTCATCTTATTTAATGTCCTATAGTCAATACAAAATCTCAATATACCATCCTTATGCTTCACAAATAGGGCTAGTGCTCCCCATGGGGACACACTCGACCTGATGTCACCTTTATGTTGGCATGGTTACAGGCAGAGTGTGCTTGTCATTGATGGAAAGAACAACAATGATGTTGGTAGGATTATAGGCAGAGTTTTCATTGCAAGAACAACAACGAAGACACTACAGATATCAAAGCTCGAAAAGAAGGGTAAGATCAAAATGAGAAGCGAACAGTATGCAGAGACGAGAAATCTCGGAAGAGATAGTGCATAGTTGCATGTAGATAGAAAGTTTGCGCTAGGGCTAAGGGTAACTTTTGCCAAAGCTCAGGAGAGATGGCATTCTGAAATGCACAAATGAGATCCCATACATCAGGACTCACAAAAATATCAAATCTTGAGGCCTTTGACACTTAGAAATTCTTCCAAGTCGGGAGGATGCGTAAGCTCAAAATGAGGAGTGACATTGGTTGTTGGATCACCAATCCCAAATACTCGATGGCTGACAGATCAGAGTCCAGACAGAAAGAGTGCACAGAGGAGGATATTAGACCTCATCTATCAGATTAGATCGCGATGAGATCTGAACCATTGGATCCAGAGGACACATGGCGAGAGATCAACATTTAGCTTACTCACAAGCTAGAGAAGTCAAAGGTGAGAGTAGTAGGAACTTTTGATATGCAAAATCGCACAATGATCTAAGTCGTTGGATCCAGAGGACATGTGGCAAGAGATCAACATTTCAATGACTCACAACCTGGAGAATTCAAAGGTGAGAGTAGTAGGAACTTGCAATATGTGAAATGATCTGAGCCGTTGGATCTAGAGGACACGTGGTGATAGATCATCATTTCGCTGACTCACGAGCTAGAGAAGTCAAAGGTGAGAGCTGTAGGAACTAGCGATATGTGAAGTCGTGAAATGATATGAGTTGTCAGATCACCGAGGATATGGACCGTTGATCTGATATGAAGTCTGAGCCCATGATATTGATCGCAACTGTCGATCATAGGGAGAGATCTCGATCGTTGATCTGATGTGAAGCATTTCATAGTTTCACGAGTTGGGAGTTTCGAGGGAAACTCATAGAAGGAGTTTTCGATATGCGAAATTGCAATGCACCCCTCTTGTTTAGCCCCTGGTCATAGTTAGTGGTCACATCAACGGAAGAGAAAGGAAAGAGATAGAATTTCTAGGCTCCACTTTAGAGTTTCGTGAGTTGAGAGATTCGAAGCAACTCACAACAGGAAATTGCGAAACGTGAAATCGCGGTTTGATCGCAACCGTTGATCAAAGGGAAAGATCTAGACCGTTAGTCTGATATGGAGTATTTTAGATTTCACAAGTTGGGAGATTCAAGGAAACTCACAACAAAAGATCACGAAACGTGAAATCGCAAAGAACCTTAGTGCATGGCCCCAGGTCACAGCCAAAGGTCACATGAAGGAAGGGGCTTAGAAGCCAAATAAGCCATAGTTGACTAGTCATAACTACCAGAACGCAGTGATTTCATCTACTAGAGAATTTGAAGAATCTGAGGGGATCACCAGAGAAGATGAAGAGTCTTGAGGTATCTATCAGTGGAATGAAGACTTATAATAGAGATGATTGACAGATGGAAAAGAGTCGAAGACTGTAGCTACTAGAGAATCCAAAGAGTCTCATCATAATGGCCATGGATGAAGAACAAACTAAGTGTAATCACTAGAGGGAATGAAGAGTTAGGTGTATTATTTGGTAGAGGACTGGACATTATAAATATACGTAGAACAGAGAAGAGGATATTGCTTCTGTTGAGAGTAATTTCACATGAGGAAAAAGTATGTTGTGGGCAGTAGATGAAATGCACAGAAGAGGCATAGCGCATATAATGGATATGGCACACATAGCATAAAATAAAGGAGAACAGAAAGTACAAGTGGGGCAAGCAGAGAGACACTGATGTTATCACTCTAAGAAACTCTTTGGGGTTGTAGGCCAAAGATGCTTGGTAACTTAAAATATGAATAGGTTTATGATTATGTTGGGATAAAATGGGATAACTGACCTACTAAATCATATCAAGACAGTCAAATAATATATAATCAGATGAGACAGTGCTTTCAATAATCAATGATCAGATGAATAGCATAACAATGGATGAAGAATACTATACTTACTAACCAGATCACACATGTGATGGGTTGGATAAGATAGTGTAGGTATCACTATTAAATCAAGCTTATGAGTTGACCAATGAGAAGACAATCATTGACAACTAGGACAAACTTGAATCAAAGTTAAGATTACTATTAAATCAAGCTATGAAATGACTAATGAGATGACAGTCATATTTCATTTAAGATAACTTGAATAAAAGCATAGAAAAAGTAAGAAATGACAATCTAATATTAATAGAGAAAGAAGAATGTGATCTATATTACATATCTATGACAGTCTATTACAAAACAACATGGTATTGTATCCATAATTCCCTTAGTCCTATGACTTAACCCCACCCTTTGTTCATCTTATATCCTTAGCTTTATATCTTTACAATAAAATATTCAGATCTTAGAAGAATGGATCAAACTTGCTAAAGATAGAAATTCAAAACAATTTTTACAAAAAGAAAGGAGATGAACCTGGAAAATAGGTCAATTCCTTATTTCATGGTCTTCATATCATCTAGAAACTCTGTGTTGTGAAGGAAAACCTTCCAAGGCTGTTTGATATCTTTTGATGAAGATAAATTCAAATTTGCCAAATATAGATAAAATTTTGATTAATTTCCCTTCAAAATAGGTGTCAAATCAACTTGAACACCTCCTCTAACTCTGCATCAAAAGTGGATCTTATATTGGACATTATAATTCAATATCTATCCTTAGAAAGAGTTTTCAAGAGATTTGGCTGAGTAAAACTTCGATCTGGGCAAAAATACACCTTCGCTACCTGTCTCAGGTTTCACCAGCTATTTTGTCTTAAGATTTGCTAATTAGATGGTGAAAGCTCTGCTTTTCATCAGTTAACTAGTTATAATTCCTCCTTCTGTGCTGGTGAAAGTTATGTCTTGGTCAAAAATGAAACCTTTCATCTTTCTGATCTTCAATTCTGCTCCTTTAGGTCTTCTGCATCTTGAGCGGGGTCTGGATTATTTACTTCAGTCAATAAACTGCTACAAGATCCTTGCTCATCTGAAAGAGGGTACTGGTGTTCAATATAGCTCCTTCATCATTGATTTGATCTCTCCTTTTACTATTCCTTTCTTGTCCATTAAATGCTAAACTACAGAACAATGGAAAAGAAGGAACATATATTTAAATATCTGAAACAAATGAGATCATGTAGTTTCTCTTATAGTTGTCTTTTTTATCAATGAACTGTCATGTTTTATCAAGGTGGAGGAAAATCCACTCCAAAATCCTTCATCAAGCGAGTCCTCAATTCTATAGCGTCCTTTCCAGAGACAACCTTTAAAGAGTCTGGTTAAGCCACCATTATTTGTCTACAAACACAATTCTATAGGGGTACCCAAATGAATCTCCCAGGCCTCAACATACCTTTCATTAGAAGCTGACTCAACAAGAAACCTTAATGTTGCGTGTTGCTCAGGTGTACAGTCATAGAACTTCACAAAAAGTGATGGATCTAGCTCTGAAGAAAATAAGTTCTCCATGAAGCTATTTCCAGCAAGATGATTGATAATAAAAGTGGAGTGCTTTTTCCCTGAATTTAGACCCTCCTAAATTCAAACCTTGAAAGCTTTAAGGCCATATGATTCATCTGAGAAGTAGCAAGTTCTTGGCGCAAATCCTCCTGTTCATAATTCTTTCTTGTGGCCATATGCTTTCAACCTGTCAAACATTCGAATAACCATTGCTATGTAGACTGTTGGACGACTGTATATGCATTCTTTGCCTGCAAATCATGATTTTGGCAACCGTCTATTTAATATTTATTTATTTCTACTCAGAGATCAGATTCCTCATGTATCTGATGTTTAAATCCTTTCCCCTTTAATTGTGTTGGTGTATAAATAGCTGGTGAGATAACTCGACACTCTATTATCTGCACCTGTCATATTGCTGTCAAAGGCTCATAACCCTAGCTTATTCTCATGGCATCTACGTCTTGTGACTGTGTGTTTTATTTATTGAAGATCTTCAATTCCACATGTATTGGGATTCTGTATCTTACAGTTCTTTTTAAAATACACCAAGACTTATATTGATATAAGGATAGGTGTGGACAGGACATGGAACTCGACGCTAGGCTTGAATGTTGCGTTGTATATTGCATGGCTTGGTTTGACCTATCGACATGGCATATGAATCAGGATTATGAGTTAACTCATTGCTTGGACTTGTGGCTTGGCTCATGGGCCCCCAATCTTTTGGTTTAAAAATAAAAACATAAGCCCGAGATTTAGCTTTAAATTTGTTTAGAAACAAATGTTTAGGCTTAGGTAAAAACATATTACAAATACATATAGAGCTTAAAATATGAGTAGACTAGGACATAGGGCATAAAAGTATAGGGCATGATTAAAGCTTTAGGTCACTTTGCACAGACCACAAGAATATAAACATAAAAAGGCAAAAACTATGGTTTAGGCTATGTATCAATTAAAAAATATTGACAAGATGTATTTGTGAAACGCAAGTTGAAGACCGAATAACAAAGGCTTGGAAAAATCATGATCAATGAGAGTTGATAAGGAAACAAGAAGTTTAAGACACTGGCCAAAGGCTAATAAGAAAAATGGGTGAAATAGAGAGAGAGAGAGAGAGAGAGAGAGAGAGAGAGAGAGAGAGAGAGAGAGAGAGAGAGAGATAAAAACGCTCTAAAAAACTAGTGCATTTTGATCGCTAACAGCTGGCTCCAACTGGGATGGAGACTTCCCTGCGAGGTTTCCAAGAACCTAGTAGTTCTAGTCACCTTTACCATTGGGCTATGGAGTCATCTGGCCTGTGCAACTGTTCCTCTGCAAACCTGCAGCCTACCTGTAGCTTGCTTGTAGCCTGCCTATAGCTTGCACTGCTTATTCATTGAAATCAACAGCCAATAACTGAAAATTTTAATGCTCATTGAGTGAGCTTATTCTCTTCTACTCCTACACTAACCAACTGTATTGCCTCTTATCAAGTGAAGTGATTCTTCCAATGAAGCCATGTAAGGAACTGATTTACTGACATCATGCTAGATCTTGACCCGAGAAACAATGGAAGCCATATCATGCAGAAAAGAGGTTTGAACAGATGATAAAGACAATCTTATTCTGACAGAACTATTTTAACATCCATGCTGCTCATAGACTCTAAATAGTCAGCAAAAGGGTAATCAAATTCACAAAGCAATACCTCTTTGGACTATTGATCCAACTGTAATTTGAAATGATGTTGAAGGCTGCCTTTACTAATCTCACTGTTGAATGCAGGATGCTCGAGATCTGTTGGAGAAACATATAATATGGACTGCTGATCTGAAATTTTTAGTGCATTATCTTCCTTGTTGTATCTGCTGCAATCTTCTTGATGTTCTAGCTGAAGATTAGTCAGTCTTTGCAAATCTGGAAAATCTAAGCTGCCCTCATCATCCACTTCTTCATGTGTGCTGTAAATTTCTAGTTGCTGCAAATCTTGAAATTGAGGGATACCCTTAGGATCTGTTGTGGATTCAAAACTGTCATATGCTGATATAAAAATCTGGTCATCATTTTTCTATTTTTCAAAGGAGGCAATCTGATCTTTATGACAACCTAAAATAATAGATGCATTTGGTACCATGTTAAAAGCATCTATATGATGATTAACATCCTGAAGATCATTAATATCTTGGTTATAATGAAAGATGTTCCCTACTGCAGTAAGATCTTGATAGCTATTATTAACCACAACGTGCATACATCTCTGATCATCTCTTTGTTGAAAAGTAGAACTAGACAAAATTTTAGTAGTCAACAATCCTTCACAAGACTTAAAGTCTTCTTCCTCATCAATATATTTATCAAATATGGGAACATCAAGAACAATTTCTAATGATAGAGATGAAGATTCTTGCATAGAGTCATCAACAATAAGATCTTGAAATAGATTTGAAAAAATATCACCTTTTACCTCATCATATTCATCCTTCTCATTTGACATTGACATGTAAGGTACATAAGGAGAAATATAATCCTCTTGCTTTCCTTCTTGGAAATTAGATGTTTTCTGAAAATCTTGTTCTTCATAGTTACTACCACTTCTCTTGATCTGCAAATCTGAAAATTGTTGGCTAGCTTTACTTATTTCAATGGATATCTGACCAACAGAAAGCTGATCATTTCCATGTGTATCTAGAGAACATTCAGCTCCTTTATAATCCATTTCTAGTTTATGTTGATGTGAAAGAACATCATCATAAAGATCATTAGAGATATGATGTAGATGATGAGGGAGATATTCTTCTCTATTTACATTTTCAACGTGAGAATGCAATTCATATTCTTCACAACAATTATTGAATGCAAACTCATCTGAATAGTACCTTTTACAATGTTAAGTGAATACTTGGTGAAAATCCTTCAAGGAAGAAATACCGGAAGGTGGTAACGAGAAATACCACTGACGTGCATCACCATACAGAGAATGCATGAACATAGTCATACGAACATATTCATGTTGTAGGTCTAGTAGATCCATGCATTCATGAAATTTGAGGAGATGCTTTGCAGGATTGTCTTCTTTGTTCTCTCTGAAGATAGGCAGAAAATCTCCCCGTTCTGACATATTAGGTACTGGATGTCGGAAACCAGGAACTAAAGAGAAGTCAAGAGGTGCAAACCTCCGAGCCAAAAAATCAACAAATGCTTTTGACATTTGAATATCGTGGAGTCTCCACTGAATTCATCCTTCATGGAGTCGCCAGATAGATGATTACAACCATAATAGTTTCTAGGCTTTGTCTATCATCAAAGATGGATCTGTGTCGTCTCCCAAGGAAGCTGAGCTTCAATCTCCTCTCCCCAACAACGACGCCAATTTGTTATCACTCCAAGAAACTCTTTGGGGTTGTAGGCCAAAAGTGCTTGGTAACTTAAAATATGAATGGGTTTATGATTATGCTGGGATAAAATGAGATAACTGACCTACTAAATCATATCAAGACAGTCAATGAATATATAATCGGATGAGACAGTGCTTTCAATAATCAATGATCAGATGAATAGCATAACAGTGGATGAAGAATACTATACTTACTAACCAGATCACACATGTGATGGGTCGGATAAGATAGTGCAAGTATCACTATTAAATCAAGCTTATGAGTTGACCAATGAGATGACAGTAATTGGCAACTAAGACAAACTTGAATCAAAGTGAATATTACTATTAAATCAAGCTATGAACTGACTAATGAGATGATAGTCATATTGCAGTTAAGATAACTTGAATAAAAACATAGAAGAAGTAAGAAATGACAATCTGATATTCATAGAGAAAGAAGACTGTGATATGTATTACATATCTATGACAGTCTATTACAAAGCAGCATGGTATTGTATCCAGAATTCCCTCAGTCCTATGACTGAACCCCGCCCTTTGTTCATCTCATATCCTTAGCTTTATATCTTTACAATAAAATATTTAGATCCTAGAAGAATGGATCAAACCTGCTAAAGATAGAAAGTCAAAACAATTTTTACAAAAAGAAAGGAGATGAACCTAGAAAATAGGTCAATTCTTTATTTCATGGTATTCATATCATCTAGAAACTCTGTGTTGTGTAGGAAAACCTTCCAAGGCTATTTGATATCTTTTGATGAAGATAAATTTGAATTTGCCAAATATAGATAAAATGTTGATTCATTGCCCTTCAAAATAGGTGTCAAATCAGCTTGAACACCTCCTCTAACTCCTTTGCATCAAAAGTGGATCTTAGATTGGACATTATAATTCAATATCTATCTTTAGAAAGAGTTTTCAAGAGATTTGGCTGAGTAAAACTTCGATATGGGAAAAAATACACCTTCGCTGCTGTCTCAGGTTTCACCAGCTATTCCATCTTAAGATTTTCTAATGAGTTGGTGAAAGCTTTTATTTTCATCAGCTAACTAGTTATAATTATGCCTTCTGCGCTGGTGAAAGTTCTGTCTTGGTCAAAAATGAAACCTTTCATCTTTCTGATCTTCAATTCTGCTCCTTTGGGTCTTCTGCATCTTGAGCGGGGTCTGGATTATTTACTTCAGTCAATAAACTGCTACAAGATCCTCGCCCATCTAAAAGAGGGTACTGGAGTTCACTATAGCTCCTTCATAATTGATTTGATATCTCCTTTTACTATTCCTTTCGTGTCCATTAAATGTTAAACTACAAAACAATGGAAAAGAAGGAACATATATTTAAATATCTGAAACAAATGAGATCATGTAGTTTCTCTGATAGTTGTCTTTTTGATCAATGAACTGGCATGTTTTATCAAGGTGGAGAAAACTCCACTCCAAACTCCTTCATCAAGAGAGTCCTCAATTCCATAGCATCCTTTCCAGAGACAACCTTTAAAGAGTCTGGTTAACCCACCATCATTTGTCTATGAACACAATTCTGCAGGGGCACCCAAATGAATCTCCCAGGCCTCAACATACCTTTCATTAGAATATGACTCAACAAGAAACCTTAATGTTGCATGTTTCTCAGGTGTACAGTCATAGAACTTCACAGAAAGTGATGGATCTAGATCTGAAGAAAATAAGTTCTCCACGAAGCTATTTCCAACAAGATGATCGATAATAAAAGTGGAGTGTTTTTTCCCTAAATTCAGACCCTCCTAAATTCAAACCTTGAAAGCTTTAGGGCGATATGATTCATTTGATCAACAACAAGTTCTCAACACAAATCCACCTGTTCATAATTCTTTCTCATGGCCATATGCTTTCAACCTGTCAAACCAGGCTGGCAGGGTGGTGCAAGGGAGAACTATTGTTATTTGTTATACAGGTCGGTTCCTATGTGACTGGAAGTTGGTGCTTCCATCCAGTTGGCGGTGGAACACTTAGGGAGTTGGTACTTCCTTCTAGTGGGTGCTAGAGAAACCAAGGAGTTGGTGCTTCCTTCTAGTGGGTGCTAGAGAAAGCAGAGAGTTGTTGCTCTCAACAAGTTGCAGCTTGCAAAACAAAGGTTGTAGCCTCAAGAGGAGTTGGAGCTCATAAGTATGATAATGTAAAGAAAATAAAGATTACTTATCATATCAAGAAGAAGAGTTTTTTCCATTTATGGGTTTCTTCAATAAATATCTATCTCTATATATTTCATATGTCTGATTGATGTTGTATATTCTATTGCTTACCTTCCTGCATTATTGTGATTGTCATTGAGTGATTTGTAAAGAGTTTAAAATAAGCATAATTGTTCAAGCACTGGAACAACTGATTCACCCCCCCCGTCTCAGTTGTTCAACAATTGGTATCAGCGCCAGCCCCTTTTATCTAAGGGTAGATCCTAGAGCTTAAAAATGACTATCCATGAAGGAACTTCAACCAACAAGGCCCCTCTGTTCAATGGAACAAACTTTGCCTTCTGGAAAGTTAGGATGAGAACCTACATAATGGCTTTAGGTGCAGATGTCTAGGATGTGGTAGAGACTGGTTATGTAAATCCAATTATACTAGATAATAAGGATGACAAGCTAGGATTTAACTTCAATGCTAAGGCTATGAATGCTATTCTAAGTGGGCTTGCAGAAGCAGAATTTGTAAAAGTTATGCACTTAGAAACTGCCAAAGAAATGTTGGACAAACTCATTAGCAATTATGAAGGTAATGAGAAGGTAAAGGACACCAAGCTTCAAACCTACATAGTACATTTTGAAAAACTAAAGATGAAAGAGGATGAAACTATTGGGAAGTACTTTATGAGAGTTGAAGAACTAGTAAATGCAATGAAAACACTTGGTGAAAAAATTGGGGAACCCTCTTTAGTTTAGAAAATTTTGAGATCTCTGCCAGATAGGTTCAACCCGAAGGTCTCTTCTATAGAATAAATTAATGATCTAAAAGCTTTGTATTTTGATCAACTTCTAGGAACGTTGACTTCATATGAAATGAGGATAGTTAAAGATAAACCCACCTCCAGAGAAGCATAATTTAAAGAAGATAAGAATGAGGATTCTGAGCCTGATGAAATTGAAGAAAAAATTGTGAGAAGAATAAAGAAAGGATCAGGCAAGTACCAAGGAAAATTGCCCTTAAAATGTTTTAATTGTGTAAGGATAGGTCACTTTGGATCTAAGTGTCCACACAAGAAGAAGGACTAGAACTCTAAAGGTGAAGAGAAGTATAAATCCAAGAGATTTGATAAAAAGAAAAGTTTATGTGTAAACAATGATGATTCTTTAGGAGATACAGATAGTGATTTTGATGGTGCAGATAAGGTTAATGACTTTGTTCTTATGGCTAAAGAGGATTATGTTAATAAAAACACATGAAGTGATGTTAATGATGAAGAAGTTGTGGTTGATATGGAAGGTGAACTAATTAGTGCCTTAGAAGAGATTGACAAAATCAGACTCGAGAAGAGAAAACAAAAAAAGTTGTTGATGCAGTTTGAAAATAATGCAAAAAAAATTGATGAAGTCTTTGCCCTGCTAAAGGTGGAGGTAGAAGAGGCAAAGAAAATAGAGGACATTATGAAACAACAGTTATTAGAGAAGAAGGAAATATGTGAAGACTTGGAAGAAGAGGTAGTAAAAACCAGAAAAGAGATGGAGAAGCTCAAAGCATTGTATCTCCAAAATCTTCCAAGCATTAAAGCCTTAGAAGGATTAACCACCATTCTCAATTAGCAAAGGAATCCAAATTTGAAAAATGGTTTGGGTTATGAAGAAGGATCAAGTTTTATTCAACCAAGCAACAAAGAATCCATCAAGTTGGTCAAGTATACATTCATTGAAAACAACAAATATGGAGAAACAAAGGAATATAATCAACCACCAAGGAAGAGTGAAAGAAAAAGTGCCAGAACTAAATCTGTAGAACAAAGAAACTGACCTGCTCAAAGAAGACAACCATTTTCTAGGTACAAAGGATTTTTCTATGGATATTGTTTTTTCTTTTCTAACTTTGGTCACAAAGCTATAAATTGTTCTTTAAGATTTAGATATGAGCAATCAAAACACTAGAGGAATAGATATCTGCCACAAAAAAGAATGAGACAACCAAGTAACAAACAATCATAGACTACAAATCATGTGATGGTAGGAAAAGGAAACAATTTAATCATAACAACTGTTATGATCCCTTATTCAATGAACCAGAATGTTACACCTACCATAATTATGGACATAAAGATGCAAACTGTCGCTTATAGAACTATGAATCAGATCTGACTCCCTCTGCTGAAAATGTCAAGGTTTGGAAGAATAAAGAAAATCACAAGTGTGGATTAGTGTTGTCAGCTCAAAGACAAAATAACCCCTGTTATATTGACAGTGGGTGCTCTAAACATATGACAGGAGACAAAAGTAAGTTTCTGTCTCTAACTGAAAGAAAATCAGGAAATGTAACCTTTGGAAATGATGCTCCTGGTAAAATCAAGGGTAAAGGGATGGTGACTTTGAGTAATGGTAAAGGAAAATCCTAGGATGTTCTTCTTGTAGATGGGTTGAAACATAATTTTCTCAGTGTAAGTCAACTGTGTGATAGAGGATGTGAAGTGGTGTTCACTTCCAAGGATTGCAAGATAAAGTCTGTAAACTCAGGAAAAGTGGTGGCTAAAGGCATAAGGACGGATAATAATGTATATGTGTTGAAACAAGATAGAGAAGAGTGTAATCTAAGAAAACATGATGAAAGATGGTTATGGCATAGGAGACTTGGAAATCTAAACTTTGATCACTTAATCAAGCTCAAAAATCTTGAGGCAATAAAATATCTTCCAAGAATATCAAAGCCACAAGACTCTGTGTGTAAACCTTGCCAAGTAGGAAAGCTAACCAGGACTTAGTTTAAATCCAAGAGCTCTACTTCAATACAGAAACCACTCCAATCAATTCATATGGATTTATGTGGACCATCAAGACAAGAAGGCACAGGGAACGAAAACTGCTTTATGCTGATCATTGATGATTACTCCAGACTTGGGTTGCTTTTCTCAAAGAAAGATGAAGCATTTGAGAAATTTAAAATATTTAAGGCTTTAACTAAGAATCAAATAGGTAAGAGGTTAAAGGCAGTAAGATCATATAGAGGAGGAGAATTTATGTCAAGTGATTTTAAGGAATTCTGTGATAAAAATGGGATCAAGAGAGAATACACAATCCCAAGAACAGTACAACAAAATGGAGTAGTTGAGAGGAAAAATAGAACAATGCAGCAAATGGTCAGGTCAATGACGAATGAGAAGAACATTGGTCAAACCTACTGGGTAGAATAAGTACACACAACAGTTCATGTTCTTAACAAATCCCACCTCAGACCACATAGTGACAAGACACCTTATGAACTTTGGTATGGGAGACCTGCTTCAATCAAACACTTCAAAGTCTTTGGGAGTAAGTGTTACATAAAGAATAATAATGAGAACCTTGGAAAGTATGATGACAGGGCTGATGAAGGCATCTTCTTAGGGTATGCTACAAACAGTAAAGGATATAGATGCTATAATAAGGGGTTGCATAAATTGGTTGACTGTATTGACATAAAAGTTGATGAAGGAGTCCTAGTAAGAGAGGTGAACAACAATGAATCAACAACAAAGGATATAGATGAAGTTGAAGCTAAATAGGTCCAAGAATTAGAGAAAGAACACTTTGAGTCATATGAATATGCAAATAATCAGGCAGACTCAAATCAACAGACAACATCAAATTCTTCCTCTAGAATTACTCAAAAGAATCATCCTTCAAGTCAGATAATTGGTGAGAAAGACAAAGGTGTACAAACCAGGAGAAGGATAATAAAAAACACCGAGCGATCACATATAACCTTCATATCCATGGTGGAACCTAAGAACTTCAATGAATCCAGTGAATATGTAAACTGGTTAAAATCAATGAATGAGGAATTGGACCAGATTGAAAAGAATGACACTTGGGAACTCGTTCCTAGGCCAACAAATAAAACTGTAATAGGATCCAAATGGGTTTACAAAAATAAGATGAATGAGCAAGGAAATATTGTAAGAAATAAGGCTACATTGGTCTGCAAAGGATATGCTCAAATAAAAGGACTCGACTTTGATGAAACATTTGCGCTTGTAGCATGATTAAAAGCTATTAGAATGTTTCTTGCCTATGCTTTTCATAAGAAGTTTAAAGTTTATCAAATGGATGTCAAGTCAACTTTTCTAAATGGAGATTTAAAAGAAGAATTTTATATGGAACAACCAGAAGGTTTCCAACTATCAGATAGCCCTGACTTTGTCTACAAGCTGAAAAAATCCTTATATGGGTTGAAACAAGCTCCTCGTGCCTGGTATCACAGACTAGATATGCATCTACAAGACAAAGGATTCAAGAGAGGAACAATTGACAACT